>LUCH01009390.1:0-12066 GCA_013368495.1 Paragonimus heterotremus | reverse complement strand
GTAAAAGCCCACATATTTGTATTTTGTCAATACCTCCTCCAACAGATAAACAGACGGGATTGATCAAATCTTAAACAGATTCCTTCCATGACGCTATACAACTTTCACCTTTTATCTTCTTCTCTTTGCTCCTCAGGACCATTTTTCTTGCTTTCTACATTTGCAATCATCTTCTACCACTGCCGTCTGTCGTGAGACAACTTCATTTGAATTCTGTTTGAGGCAAGTTACTTGACGAGTAGTTAAGGACTTACAGGCTGAAAGATCTGTTGTAAGTGTGATGTGGCCTTATTTGGTACCGGGTCAGCGTTTTTTCCGATCTTGATGTATTCCCCCGATTTCCCTGGCTTCGCCATATCCTTCCGTCTTTTTGTCCCGGTTTGTGACTGTTGCTGGCCTTTGCCGTGAATAAAGTTTTGTTTTTACCACCCTGGTAACTGGTTTTAGGTCTCCCGTTACAGAGGACTTTTATGCTTGGCACCTCGGCGAACATTTGCCCAAGGACTTAGACCTCCACGATCTTAATGTTCAGAGCATTCTGACCTAACTCAGTTTGCCCGATATGCTGAATCAACGAAGTTAGACGTACAAATGGATTACACTAGTGCTCCAACGACAGAAGCAACACAAGCTGTTGACTTCAATTGTGAAAATGACTTTCTGCTCTAATTTGCACCCGTTATGTCATCTTGAGAAAGTTACTATCTACCCCTTGATGGCACGTACATTACGCCAACATTGCTGTATAAATAACCTATTTGAGAAACTTCTGTAAACTTGAAGATTACTGGAGGTGTTCCATTGTGTTTCCTGATGGACCTACCTAAACTCCAACTCCCTGTTCTATGCATACACTCGATCCTGAAGTCTATAGTCTGTTGCGCCGTCCACAAAATATTCACTTCCTTCTATCTAGTTCCTTTCGAGTCTTCATATCTCGACAACTGGTTTCTCAGTACCAAGAACCAGGATATTTTGAAATCTCACCCCAATAGTGTTCACTGCCCAAGGGACAATACTTAAGAATACCATCCACAAGTCCGTCGACTCTCAGAGTTAGATCTGCTATCATCTAATGTTACTGTATACTTGTTTTCTCCATATCATACTATTGTCGCTGGACAGAAACTGTTGGGTGTACTTGTTTCATTTCCAGTGCTCAAATAAACTTTAAAATTAAGCACCAATCGGGGAAACATTTCGCTAACGAACAACGGGTTCATCATACCCACCTCAATCGCCTCTGCTGCTCGTACAACTTTACAACAAAGTCGGTCAGCTGGATGATAGTACAATTACTCACAAATACCTGACTGGATTTGTTCAGAAACGCGTCTGATGCATTCACAGTCCATTAAATCGGAAATCTGGTCGTCCATTATAAGGGTGATGGGTGGGTGATCCGGTTTTTAAGAATGTCAACATAAGTATTGAATGGAAGCAAAATCGCCAAATCAATAGAGATTTTCACTTATTACTATGTGGAGTTTGAAACTAAAAGTACAGTAAAATGAGCAGCCAGTTTCTACAACAGTACACAAAGATGATATACAGCAAGGGATGGGATATAACAGTGATACACAACAAAGAGATACACCTTAATACTAAGCCATTAACCATAATATACTGATACATGATGGTATCTTTTTAAAGTACTACATAATATTTGAAAGGTACGTTGATAAGTTACTAAGAGATAAACTAACGCTACTGACGAAAAATGAAGTGGCAAGGGAGAGTCTGAATCTGTCTTAAATTGGGCGTTGGCACGAAAATTTTTCGGATACCTCAACTATAATCAAGCCAACAGCTGTAATAGATGTTAAAGAAACATACAGTCTGCACAATAATGCATTATTCCACTCAATGCATTTGATCTTTTTCCATATTCCTCACTATGTTATACCATGTACGCTCATGATTAACAACGAAACTGGTCAGATCCAACAGAGCTGGAGTTCGACACATGTCCCGTTAACCAAAAGTTCTTGTGGTATTTATGAGTGCAAAATATCCTTACAAAACGGTATGCAATGCGATACGTTCCATAAGTGGCACTCCTTCAAGGACACGGTCTGCAGCGAAGATACCATTCAACGGCTTGCATCTACCAGTGTTTATTTTCCGTGCATGAGGCCAAAGTTAAACAATGGCCAAAGCACTGTGACGTTATCTGCTGACCACGCGCGCCTCAGAAAATGTGAATGGATGCAGAACATTTGCAACTGCAAATGTGTAACTCTCTCTAACTCAAAATTAAGCCCTATATCTCACACAGAAGGTGCAGCTAAAGTGTACCAACCAGTTACCTGAAATGAACTGGAAATTAATGCCTTTAGACGAATACATAGCCCATGCCCTCACTGATGTCGCGACTACCACGAATGTGATACTCTGCCAACTGCGCCTATAGAACAGGTTTTGTAGGGACCTTTGGGTTTCAGTGGCCTGCTTCTGGTATGATCAGTAAAGTAGGTCAAATGCTGGTAGTTAGATACTGTACCTAGGCTGTTAAGAAAGTTCGCATGATATATGCTGTCCGATAGTTTGTCCTCGTGCCACGTTACTGGGTGGCGCGAAACGAGAAAACGACACACATCCGGTTTACTAGGTCGTCGACGGCCAGTTTCTAACCTCTCTAGCTAAATTTCTTGTTCGTGCCGTTTATAACGTTGTATCAGATCAGTTGTACATTCCGCCAAATAAATATTCGGCCTCTACTCTCAGCGGCCATTTTGTATATCACATGTGATAAATTAATATCTTACAAAAACGACTTAGCACGCCCTGCATTAAAGGTCCGTCAATAGTAAAACTGACTGCCCTCAGAGAAAAACAGTTTACTCATAGGGCTGATTCTCTATAACGTACTCTTCAGTCGGCTTTGACGCCTTCCTATAGCTCCAGTTCCGCAAACATTGTGCCCGAATACACACTTGACCATCCGTCTACTTCATCCTATAAATTCAGCCAAGAGACAGTGCTCAAAAAACAGTGATTTTGAAATCTATTAATGCCGATATAAAGGAAATTTCTTTTGATCGGTCTTTGAATCAGAGAGCGCTGCGAAACCAGCAGGCGAAATTCAAATCAAATATCAACGATGATCACAAATTTTCACTGCGGACTACGGTTGTAGATTTCACCCTTGCATTGTATACCCAGAAAGAGTTGTCTGCGGTGATCAAAAAAAGATGTGGTATCTTTTGTTGTTCAACCAATGATCGACTCTGCTTGCCAAAATACAAGTGTAAGGGACAACAGGATCACTCAGAAAACCTATTCCATGTTATCTTTCTCAAATTCCATTAAACAACTCCCGGTAAAATTCCTTCTTTCAAAAATCCAAGAAAAGGAGAAGCCTTTAACAAAAGGTCTTTTTTTGATTGGCTCGATTAAGCAATTCTTTTGTTGGTCTCACGGCAACATGTACCTCACTTCTTTTAAGGGTCTGGCCGAAACAGAAGGAATGGAAAAATTTGCTTAGGATAAAATCTCCAGTCGACAACCATAAATAGGAAACCTGAAGGAAACATAAACGCCGCAAGTTGCGGCGAAAAAGACTGTACTCCTTAAGGACGTTGACCTACGCTCGGGCAACGATGACGTTCGCCCAGACGCACAAGATAGCCTTAAAAATTGCTCGAGAGTACAAAACAAGCCCAACCCAGCCACCGCCCATAAAGCCTTTCTCGATTTTAAGTCTTATCTCCCAGAATAGTATCCGCAATCTATCTGCCCTTTTCGTATAATCAAATGAGGAAGTAGCTTGTAAGTGCAGTTATACTAACTATCTGGGTTTATTCGATAAATTTATGATAGATAGTTGTTGGCACTCAACCCCACTGTTGACAGGGAAATAAGTGTGTCTGGGTATTCATTTTATCCAGCCGAATCCGTTCGAGGATGGATTCAAGGCCCTGAGAACTAGCTTCCTCAGATTCTTCCGATATTTATGGGTATCCACAAACTTCAGTCTTCTGGTTAACATGATGCTCCACGGCTTCCATCTGCATTATGTAACCCTCACGTACAGCGTCCGATAGTGACGTTTTGTAAGTAAATCTAGGATTACGGTGTTTTTCTCATCTCTTCATTATGGGTGGCTCCAATACACTCAAGGCCAATTTGTCATCAGATCGCGGGGACGGATTCTCCGCTTACCTATCAATGCTGATACGACGGAAAGCGTGAACATAACATGTTAGCAACTCCATGCAGTATGGTTCGGAATAGATTCCTTTCCTATTCGACTTAGCCATTATTCATACGAATCATCAAATGAACAGACTGACCGACTATTTGCCATATGGACACAATGATCACAGTTTGAGAAATTACAATTTTATATTCTATTGGCTGCAACAACCACCCAAACAGGCTACCGTTCAAAACCTCAATCAAGCTAGTCTTTATGGCCTCAAAAGTTAGCTGCATTCATTGTGCGGCTACCAAAACCGTCACGTGCTCAAGACATAACGCATGCGAGTATTGACTTAAAATCCTGATCTGTAAGTACTTGAACTAAGATGATTTTGCGGCGACTGAATTTTCACACAATCTTTCTAGGCATGAGTTTCATCGAGCCGACCTTTATCTTAGTGGCCAACAGCGGTCGACAAGGTCATAACAAGAGGCTTCACGAGCTTTGTCTGTAGATTGTTTTCATATAACTTTTATTGTAAGGTTATCAGTAACCGAAACGACTTTTATTTTGAGGCCGTTAGTTGCGCTGCTAGATGTTGATTCAAGTCAAACTTTCATATTCGTAATCTTACTCTGTTCCCAATGATTGTTTTGCAGATCGAGTAACGCCTGCTTGATACCAGATAAGACACATGAGGACCCTCGTGCCTCCACTCCCGAGCCCGTGTACAGACTGCTAAAAACATGCTACACACTCGAATGAAATAACGCTACGTTTAGATAGACTCATCTTATATCGCGCGCACAAGCAAACATGGGTGCAAACATATGCACACGGAAAAATATGGATTATCGCAGGGATCGTCAGCACATTACGTTTTCTCCGACCACCGTAATCTCATGGTCGCCTGTAAAGATTAAACATCTCAGAGACGATCAACCGGATAATGCTGCGTTGTTGGGGCTTACGTTATGTATTTTGGGGTTTTTGACAACACAAATAAAGTTGAACAGAATCCTTGTTAGAATGGCCTGATATCCTCACCAAATATTCATGACACAACAGAAATTCATTCAGTTTAAAGTACAACTACTCTTGACGTTAGTCTGACCGTCGTTTGACGTGTCTCAATTATATCAGCGTTTGCTTCAAGCAAAATTTTACAAAATGTGAGACCGAAACGTGCAACTCTTCCTAGTTCCAACAAAGACAACAGTAATAATACATCTGTGAGTCACAATAATGGCTGATTGCCACTTGGTCATAATAAAATGATAAAGTGCCAGCTCTGAGAAGACGGAAAGCAAAAGAGGTGTGATTTACTTCATGAAACCCTTCCCTAACACCAAGCATTTTAAGGATAACTCCACTTTGTACAGAAACACCCATTTTTTGAGTGAAAGTAAGACGGCCTTCACTGTTCTTTTTCAGTGAACGTTCATAATACACATATATCTCTGTCAAAGTACTCTAACGGTTATATCACTAAACCGGATTAACTGCTGCATCACCTGATACTTTCAGACAGAGCTCGGGTGGATCACGAAACACCTGATCAGGAAGGCCAGTAAAGCTCACCGTTTCTAGCTTATTTTTCGACGTTTTCACCATATCTGGCCGTTAAGGAGGTGGGAGTCAGTTAGGGATACCCTCTGTGGGGAACAGTCGGTTGGCTCTCTTTCGGGGAGTGACCTGACACAAATTCTACGAATCTCTAGAATTTGAGACTGTAAACATGACAGACCTTTACAGACAGACTCACGTCTTTTGACTTCATTACTGTTTGTTCATCGCTGTTTTTCGATACATTCAACTGAACGCGAGCACAGATCTTTTTATACCCGGCAGATTTTGTGGCCGTGGTTTGTAGCCGTAAACTAAAACCGCCAACACTGATCCGATGAATACGATCAATAACGTAAGACCAGACATCTTGATGACGCAGAAGATGTCTCAAGTTTAAAAAATTTGTCTTCGCCTTGAAAATCCTACCTTCAATTTAGTCTCTGAAGTACCATTCAGGATACAGCTTTCATAGTGTAGAAACTAGCCATCACACTCCAAAACTTCTTTGTGCCTTAAAATTACTATGATTACTACAACATTCTGCACCGTGAAGTTTTGAAATTAATCCCATAGAGTTGAATAAAACAGGAAATCGTTATAGTAGATGTGGATTACTGAGAATCAGCGTTGTCCGAACCAGTTGGATCGATAAAACTATTTGGACCCTTAAGAACATTCTGTGATAGACAAATTCGATGGATCAGATCACTGGCCTTATAATCGAGAGAGACAAGGATGACTAGATAACGTGAGCCACGAGGCGAGGTAGGTTGTCTGAAACCCCCGATGCGCACAAAAGTATGGTTGTTTGAAAACCTTTCCCGACCTACGAAGATGGACGATGTGTGTTATATCGATGCTGCCCTAGACTCTACCGAGAAAAAGATTAATGTTCAACCTCCGGAATCCTACTGTAACACTACGGTAGAATTTGGTCACACAGAGCTTTCTATTCAACGTTACACGGTTAAACAAACATTGGTATATTGGAGTTCACTAAGTAGAAGCTAGGATTGGCAGAAAGCTAGTAGCCATTGGTCAGACCGTACTTCAAGTGTGTTGGCCGGATATGTACGAAGGGTTGCATACTGAAAGAAAACCACAAATACTTCGACCACCTGAAGGTGGTTGAACCTAAGAAAAAACGTCATGCATGGTTCGCTAAAATAGTTTTGCGCATCCCTTTACGAGAAAGTTCGTTGTAAATCCGGAGCAGTACCTGTGAATTTCAAGGTTCAGCATTAGTGATCATTCAATAAACAACGGTTAAACTTGTTGTATGAAAGGCAGTTCCGTTTGTGAATAGTATAGTGTGCATATTTGAAAACCAAAGGGCATCTATTAACGCCAGGAAGACAATGGGCCAGCACCAACTGTTGGAATATTGTGTACGCACTGTGGGGGATGTACCACTGGGGCAAACGACAATATTCTGTTGCCCAATATGCGTGAATACAAGTCAGCCGTGTAAACAAGTGAACACGTTCGTGGTCCTGTGTTCTACCACAGCCTGTACAGCTTTTCCTGCGAAAAACAACTTCGCAGGCCGAGCGTCTTTTGTGGTCACAGCAAACTTATACCTACCGTAAATGGTTAATGTCTTCAGTGGAACATATGGAGCCTCGAATATTTTCAAGAAGGACAAGATCTACGGGAATGCGACAGCTGCGATCAATTGTGAGTGATGCTCAGTCTGTTTGAAAGTAAACTGCTATTAACAGTTAGCAAAAGTTTAACACATTCTTCGTACGGTTCGCCATACTGACCTCCTTTGAGTACTAAATAGAATATTTTTACATATTTGCGAATATCACCCAATATACAGTATAATAGGTTTTCAGTGTGCTGCCCCAATAAGCTTTATTGACCATAATCGTAATAACACTAGGTTATCTCATTAGACTGGCAGACCACACAGAATGTGACAGTGATACTCGTTCAAAATAAAACTCAGTGCCAGTGGTGCGTGATTATGAGATTTACATTTGATTCAGTCTGTTAAGTTGGATCGTGGAAAGAAGTGCATGTTTTCAACAAGGTTTTTTCCTGGCTCCATTTTGATGAAGTGTATTCACATTGACACGTAGATTTACGAGCTGTCATTAGACGGATGAATGTCACGTCATGATAGCATCATGAATGTCCTGTTTGTGTTCCCACAGACAACACGGTCTCAACAATTCTCATTCAACGGTGAACAAGAAAGTTACAGTTTACGTTCTTCATAAGGTCCACGTTCTATAAGAAAAAACGCAACGCTGATGATGGATATAAGAGAATTCGCTGAAGTCATATCTACATACACAAACACATATATGTCTATATAAGATATTTACAAAAACAATCAAATAATAATCTTAGGGCACAAATATCTATTGAATACAGTAAGTAGAGTCCATCAGACGTGTAGAAGATATCCGGATGTTGAATGGGTTTAGGAAACGACTGCATATAAACCTAATCGGTGAGAACCGCCTACGGCTGAACAGGACTTTCACATTCGGAGAACATTTAGGTTGGCTCAAGTTGAAAGAACGAGTAAAAATCGAGTAGGCCGTGAGGAAGTCGAGTATATTGTCTTCCTTCACTGGGAGACGACAGAAAAGTGCTTGTGAGTGGTCTTAAACTTGACACAATTTCAACTCTTAACTACCTATAAGTAATAGTTTCTTCTGTAATTGCTTGTGGTGAAAAATAATCTCCCTCGAGAAAAGTGATAATAGCGATAACAGATTACCTGACTGGAAAAGAGTGAATCAACATACGAATTTAAAACACGAACCTTACGACGTGGTTCTAAATGGCCATCGCAACAATGGTTGCTTCTACTGAAGGCTGTCGACACCAGTCCAGTCTAATGAGCAGCACACATGAGGTGTCATTATCGCTTACAAAACAGTTTCATTTTGAAATAAATATTGATTAAAACCACCTCTTCTTTCAATAAAAAGAGTGTTTGTCACAATAAATCCTTTTGTCAGGCTGTTGGGAGCAAGTCATATGCCAGTCTCTTTACAGTTTCATACTGACATCCGCCGCGAACTCATTTCTAACTGAGTTAACATTGCTCATCCATGAGCACATTGTGCTTTATGAAAAGCAGCATTTTGTGCATGATGAATCTCATCCTCTTATTCATAGAAGGCACGCAAATATTACACCTTGAAATTGAAACAAGTTTGCTTCAGCTTCAGCTTCATGTTTATGCAGTGTGGACCCCACTTATTCGAGGTTAACGCGACATAAATCGGGACCACTTTGTACACAGGGAGTCCCAACTAGCGCAGAAGGGAGGCATCTTTTCAATCTTATAGGTCCATGCTTTATGGCCTCATTCGATCGACTCAAATGCCATTATAGCTCTGACAGACTTGCTTGCTTGGAATACCTCTGTTTGTTTAGACCATGCTTAGTAGCTACTGACTAGTGGTGCTGGGCCCACAACACAAGAAACTAACCACATACAGTTCGTACCCTTGGTTTTTTAGCAAACAGTATTTTAGTAGAGCACTGTGTACTGCAGAATACTAATCGATCTATTCGTACAGACGGCTGCGAAGCGAAGTCTTCTACCTCATAACGTAGTTTGTTAGAAGTTTCAAATTCTTTGAGAGGTTCATGTATAACAGTGTCCAGCTTTGAGTCTATTTCTAACCCATCTCATACTAAAGTTTTAGACAAACGAGACCGGTCCTTGCGCACTGAGTAACTCTCTTTGGAAAAGCCGTCGCAATACACAAACAAACTGAAACAAACTTGTTAAACCTAGTAGTAAGACATAGAACCTCTAATTCAACCGTTCTGATTGGGTTACTTGTGGTGATGTACTTACCAGGGCTATCAACAGCAAATAACGAAGTAAAAATTAGCAACTCAGTGACGAAGTAGTTATTTACTCTAGGTTACGTTTTTACGAGCTTCATTATTTCTTCGATTACAATTATTGCAAACCATAGTGAATGTATTTTGACACACACAAGAAGTATAGTGTACTATCATTTGTTACAAACAAAATTTTTAAGTATTAGATACTCATGATGCGCAAAATCAACATCACAAATATCCACTACAAGTCGTACTCTTTTTTATGCCTGATTTGGGTGTTTGATGAAAGCGATGGTCTAGATAAAAAAGAATCACCATGCCTGTCATAAAACAAGTACACTGTCAGGAATTCCATTTGATACACTATATCTCAATCATTTGCGGAAATCATTTTAAAAATTTCTGATGGAATGTTGATAGTCAAGTGATTCAAAAATCTACTCATCAAAAAGCTTTGAGGTATGTAAAATGAGTAACAGTTGTAGCCGAAGAATTTCATGTCTTGAGCGGCTACACGTGCTCAACAGAGTTCATATTAGAGGATCACGATATCCAAGTTTAATTCTGTATTTTAACGGTCTTTATTTCATTTCCGTACGGTGGAAGGGTTGCATAAATTGCACAGCAGAATTCTCTTGTTTGTCTACTACAGCATTTTGTCTTAACGTTTCAAAACATTTCAGTTCATCTGTTCAAGTTACTTGGTTCAATTGTTCATTGTGCCGCAAGCAACGTTGAGTCTTCAGCTTGAGTTCTAAATTTATTAGTGGCACTAGTTGACAGAGATGCAAACTCAGGACACCCGCATTTTACAACAATCTCAACTGATACGTTCCTAAGGAAACCAAGAACTGAAATAACTTATGTAGTATTGTTCTATACACAGTTCTGAACGGCCGTTTGCTTATCTTGAGCGATCGTTTTCAACAGAAGATTCGCAGTCCTCAAATCTCTGGCTGCAGCTGGTCTTGACTCAATTTTAGCCTGTTGGTATCGCAATAGTCTAAAAATCCACCTTTTTACACGCCGATTGTCCATTAAACCATTTTGTTAATTCAGTTTAAGACTGTTAGACTACCGGCACCGAATTGCGTTTTGAATGTCACATTGATACAGATGAATGATATCCGGCTTGGAAAGCTGTGTAGTTTAACTAAAAACTTACCTAATTTAATGGGCTGATGAATCAGAGTGGAAACGAGGAAAAATAAACCGTGATGCTATGATAAAAACTACGGGGGAAAAGATAATCAAATGTGAGCAGGAAATTTTTTAACGGTAAGCGCACACTAAATAAGTATCAATGCATCTAAGAAGTTATTTGATTGTGTGAGTGACGTTGGTTTTTAGGACTAGGTCACCCGATGAAGCAGTCAACCTTGCACCGGAATACCAGTGGAAACACCGTGGGAACATATTGTTTTCCTCTCTTATAGAATTCATCTTGGAGAATCGTTGTTCCAACATTAGTAAGTGGTCATGTTTAATTTTAAAAAAATCACGTGAGACTTGCAATTAGATACATTAGAATTGCCTGCTTTTATGAAATCGGATGTGTTACCTAAAATGTAACGGATTCACGCTACAAGATAACCGGTTTTGTGAAGGAAGACTCGTACCTATTTGTTCCAGAAGACCAGCCGCGTGGCGAGCCGACAATTCAGCTGTGGCTTGATACTGGTGCATGTGACTGACCATTGCGAATAAGTGCTTGGCGGTAAGCGAATGATTCAAACAAAACTTTCGAACCACTCTTTTGTCGTTCATGTGAACAAAAAAGTTGTTATCCTGAGAGAAGGGTAAAACATACAGTTAGAATACTGGGACATAATTTGTCACTCAGAACAGATATCGAAGAGAGATAACAGAAAACCGGGAAACTACAAAGCCTAATGGTCGAACGCTGTATTAGTCTATGGAATCCAAAAAAAACACTCGAACATGGTGGCCGGGGATTGATTATCAAATTATCGATCTGTCAAAAACCTAAGTCATTCAGATTGCACTAAATATTGCTAGTTTTTTAGGTTGATAGTCACGTGAACTGCCTAGAAGACATTACATCCATTATTCATAAGGATAGCACATAATGCAACGCATGGATGATTTGAGGTGCACTTCACTCCAAAGAATGCACTTACATGTTACCTAGTACACTGTAGACAGTCATGTTGCACACAAATTTACACAATCCTTTTGTTGCACAACAAAACCAAATTTAATGTGTTAATGTTTGATGATCCTTCGTGCCCGCTTGTCTGTCGTTCACAGGGTATTTACTCTCGCTTACCTAGACACTTCTCTGATGATTAACCAAAACGTACTTAATTCGAATTTCGTCAATCATGTTTTAGTTAATACTCTGTTCAAAAATTGCACGAATCTGTTGTCAGTGTAGCGCCGTGAGAGGAATGCTGGTAAAAGCCACCCGTTACTTTTACACAAGTCAACACTCACTCAACATAGAATCTTCAGAGCTGAAACACTTTTACCACAATCCAAGTAACTACCAAACACACATTCAATTT
>LUCH01009389.1:4322-14379 GCA_013368495.1 Paragonimus heterotremus | reverse complement strand
TTTGTACGGGTGGAATTTGAACTCCGGCTCTACTGAATATTAACGAATATTCTGACAACAATAAAAGTCGTTTTACACATGCTATCGTGAATGCGATGATGGCAGTTATCCAAGCGCAAGTGCGTTGTCAATGTACACGTGATAAACCAAAAGCTAATCAGGCCCGTTTGCCCCTTATTCAATATAGTTGGAGTGCCTCGGCTATTAAATGGGAAGTGTTAAGAACCATCAAAAACGATTCACACAGTTCGTCGTAATTTTCGGTACATCAAACATATCACATCCACTACGCACCTGCTCAAAGATTAATTAATGTTGGGAGAATGTTAATATGATCTCGGAAGGAAGACAGGCTGCCAGATTCTAAAACTATCTGGCTTTCACCTACGACAGCAAATGAAGGTGATTACATACGCAACGTATGACGGTTAAATCAGTACACCGAAGATCAACTCGTAAAAATTCGTGTCATACTTTGATGAAAATGTTGAAGTACTCCACTTGAGGAGCGCGTTCTTAGGTGAACAATAGGGCCGGTAAACTAGTGAAATTGCAGCAACAGATACTTCACCGGTGTGTAGTCATCACATCGACTAAAATACGCAAAATTACACGTTAAAATGGGAATTAAAGAGGGATTGTGTAGTCCCCGGCACATTCTGAATGTGAGAGCATCTTGGGATTACAGACGTAACTACTCTGGTTTCTCGTCAGGGAGCCATGGTGATTTGAATGCTTGAACAAAAATTGATTGTTCACGTAAATGTAGACTTTTAAGTTGGATTCCAATAAACTGTGTAGTGCACGAGATACGGGATTTCCTAGGCAATGTCTATGAGTGGTGATCCAGTAATGATGGTGGTTCGCAATGTATGACGTACACATGTTGACGCAAATAGAAAATAATCATGATTCATCATTCCGATGTAATTCACATTACTCATGCATGATTCACCTGTAAGGATAACAAAATATTCGGTCTTTTTCAAACTAAACATCAATCACATTTGATCGCATTCAGATAGAATTTCCAGCCAACTTCACTCTCTGCCAACTGACCGACCCGTCAAGTAGGATGATGGCATGAACAACACTGATGTGTGTCATCACGTGTTTCCAGCACCTTATGATATGTGTTCAATTGGTCAAGTACTTGAACTTCATAATCTACAATGATTGGGTCATGTGATCTGTGCTGTGGTGAAGTGGTCACCCCACAGGACATTATTCGCCGACACAAGTGATAGATCAGCGAACTCAGGAAGTTGATTGTACAATGACACAATGGTCACAAATTATGAAATCTATGACTGTCTCGATGAGTTGAACGAGAGAACTGTGACTGGCTAGACAGATAACTAGTACGAGTGTACGATTAGTCCAACCCTACACTTGTTCACATTAAACGGCAAGCTGTAATATGCTGACCACTGGTTGAGTAAATGTGAATGTAGGAGACCCAGTTGTGAAAAATCTGAGCTTCGGCTAGATTTGAACCAGCAACATAATCAACACGTCTGAAGGCAGTAATCAATTTATCAGTTGAGGCAGAAAGCCACTGCGACGCTCGGAGATTCCCAATGTGGACTCGGTCACTCACCCATGATGGAGTTTCGTAGTTCAGCTGACTGAGTTCTTTATGCGTTAGGGCACGCTGTTTCTGCTGCCGGTTTGAATTCAGCTGAAGCCCAAATTGTCCACAACTTGATATCTTCTAAACTAACAAATTTGCCAATCTAATTACTGATACTTCAGTTCAAGTCGTTTTGCGAATTTCGTCAGTGTTGCACACGGTCTACAATTAGTCATATTTGTGTCGTTGGCATAGAGCAGCTGTTTGGATCTAATATCAATCAACCTGTGTATAGATTGATATCTAGTCTACTGGAAGGAATAAGTTGATTCTCCTCAATCATACTGTTGATTAGTTGAGTTGCAAGCACTTAATTCGTGTACAGTTTCACTCTAGATAGTATCTAGTCAAAATGAGTGGACATTTCAAACTGATATAGCCCTTGCATATGAATGCATCTATGTATAGCTTTCCATATTGTCACACAGTGTTGATTACACATGTCAACCTGCTCATAATGCGATGAACTGTCTGTGGTGTTATGTTCAATTAATTATTTCAAGGAGGACGGAATTACAGTCCTCCTAGAAACTGAGGTTGATGTTTCCGAACGGATCGCATATTTTCTCTGCATCCTCACGGTTGTCTCCAACAAGTATAAACCAACTCGATATAAATGCATACGAATTGTAGTAGAGTATCAAGCCGGAAGTGCGAGTACTTCAACACTCGGCGGGATATCTCTACGCGGTGAAAATGGCGAGCGGATCGGGGACTGCAAGAGCGATCGCTCAACTGGATCAGACCAACGGACGAGGAATGGTAGGCGGATAACCACACGATAGAAAGCGTCGACCACACACGCGAACCTGCCAGAAGAGCACACAACGTGTGAGCAGAAATTGGGGGTGTTTTGAATGGGGATTCTGACTCATAAATGCCAGCCCGCGCGTAGCACACGACAACCAGCAAGTTGAGTAAAAAAGAGGTTTCCACTTTAGTGGACGCCTTTTCGCTGCACAATGATACATCCACTTTTTATAGCAACTTCATACTGATTACATACTGATGAATGGTGAGAAGTTAGCTGACATAATCTGAACATCACTCCCAATGAATTGTACCTTTTACGTATGTGAGCTGTGACGTACGATTATTTGCTCGTGCCTAACATGAAGTCAGTCGTGCTGAGGTCAACGTGGGTGGCCACGTGTGAGCATTCAGCTGTTCGTCATTTGACCTGACAAACAGGGATATATTCGATTTGAACACCAAAATTGACCGGCGAGACGTCCGGACGTTGTTTGTTACCTTGCAATGGTATTTCACAGTAAAACTATCGAGGCACTAGATGAAAATCGATGGGGTAGAATAATTAGACAAGATGATCGACTCAGTTTAAATCTAGTTTGTTTACGACCACTCGCATCAAACATGGGTAATCCACAAAAAACCACTGACGTTCGTCAACTTGCACTTGTTCTCCACAGTTGGCCGTGTTGTTTAACTGATACTAAAGATTGCACGCCTCGTCGTCGCATTATCTCACGATGTTTTATTGAGTCGACATTTCAGAAAGGTGCAGAAGTGAGAAATATGAGCAAGGAACTTCAAATTGCATATATTTTTGGAGTTGAACAGATCGGACAGTCGCCAATTTAAAATAGATTAATCGAAACATCCACCAAGATACACAATGCTTGCGAACCGCCATTACGAATACGCTCAAATAACTCAGACTACTTAAACATAGTAAGTAGCAACACAGCAAAAAGACGGGTGTAGCAACATACCAGCATTCTCGTTTACCGCATACATTAAACGAATGCATTCTGTTATGTCGGCCCGGTTGTTACGAACGTACCTCTGCGTGAAACTGTTGGTTCTCTATACACCTTCAGTTCCCATCAGAATCCACCCTGCGTGTTCCGACCAACCGCATCAAAGATTTGATACTTTTATGCATCGAGAATATTCCGCCCCATTCTGACAATACTGTTGACAGACACACTGAAGACTGAGCGATAAGTAACTCATTCAGTCCGACAGTAGTGTGTATACGCCTGGGGATACTTGAAAGACAAATTTCCTACTCGACTTACAGCAATACTCTAATGAAGAGAGATTCATTTCAAACAACTCTACAGACGTCTGAATTCATCTACCCAAATTCAACAGTTTCTTACGAACAAAAGATAAAGAGAAGCCTACCATTTTCAGGCATTTCGATCAGACAGTATGAAAACAACACGACAGAATGCACGGTGTATTGAAAGGCAACATGGAGCGATCGTCCTCTCCAATTTACTTCGTTTGTTCCGATGTCGTTCAAGCGTATCTTCCTCCGAACCCTGTTCCGTAGAGCCAGACAAATATGTACCAATGGCAGAATCAATAAGAAAAGCTTATGAATTACGTTTTCAGATCAGCGATTATTGAGAGAAATTTGCAGAAATTAACTATATGCGACAGATTACCAATATCACACTGAGGCCGTATCGAAGACGCGAATTTGGTTGGGTTCGACTTTTGAATGTGAACACGTAGCAGCTGATGTAGGGAAAGAATACAACCAGCTGTTATCCGTACCTAACCAGCTGGCGAATCGCGACTGTTTTTCTCCACCCACACTATCGTCGTCAATGTTTCTGTTAATAATCCAAAGGAATATTCTCTCTCTCTCTCTCTTAGGTTACTGGTTCACCTGCAGTCACAATGACAAGTAAATGGCTAAAAAGAACTGGTGTTCGTGAAAACGGATAGCGGAACACATCACCAAATGGTTACTGGACACGATGATCCAACAAACACGCACACTGCAACAACTAAGTCGGAACCTGGCGTCCTCGATTGTTAAACACATCTTGGATAGATGTCACATGGTTGACCTATTAACACCGTTCATTGTAATACAACTTCAGTGCTCAACGATGGCGCTGGTGGTTTCCAGTGCGAACTGTTGAGAAATCCTTCTTGAGCAGTCAAGCCACTGGATCATTTGGTGGATTCTATATGACGCATTGGATTGGGTGGGGAACTGACTTCAAATGTGAAAGCTTCTGAGCTTCTGGGATGACTTCGTAGCTTAGCTGGTAGAACACTTGCCACGTTTGGTCATGTTGTTTATGGTGATGGTTCAAGTCCAGCCGACGCGCAGATTTTTCGCGATTGGGTCACATCAGAACAGCCGGTTGTGTTGTTGCGTCATCGAAACCCGAAGCCGTTGACATTCACGGAAGCCATGCTAATCAAACAAAATTGAACAATCCACAGTGCAAAAAACTGTGCGAATGCATTCAGTATCGTTGGTGTGGTATTGGACCTGATTGGTTAGTGTACATCATGTCCAGTTACTGTTCCTGTCGCCGTGCCCATTCCTATATAATCAGTGGTTTTGAGTATGTGGCCGACGAGAGTGAACGAAGTGTTAATAAACCGCAACATTTGCATTGTTGCCGTGTGGAACAATTGGATCAAGGGAACTCAATATTTCAAATACAATAAATAGTAAACATTAATAATCGAGCCGTATATTACAGGTGCGCCTGAGAGGATATCCCATACACGGGAAAGCCACACTCTGTGGCCGAATTCCTGTCCGTTCATACGATTTGGTTAGACTGTCCGATGAGATTAAACCAACTCAGATCGCCTGACTCTACCATTCTGTAACCCAGCTCGATTTGTAGAATCCCGCACTAAGAAAACTACTACACAGACCGCCAACCGAGTTAACACAATCATCGTTCAGATTCACGGTTAAGGTCGTACAGTTTGTAAATCAAATGTAATACCATGATAGAGTCCTTCTGGTTATTTAAATGTGGTCCAACACTCATAATTCAAATGGATTGACAAGACTTATTCATGTTGTGGACATCAGTTTTCAATGAATTTTTGAATGAACACCAGGTTGGCTACCATGAACTGGCGCAAGAATAATACAACCGAATTGTTAAAGAAATCGGTTTGCAATTGCAACCATCAACAAGGATCAACACAATTAATATTACTGTTATAGATGCACTTGTCCGGTTTGGGACATAAACACGACAATGCGGCAGTGTGATGAGTGTGAATTATACACTTGAAGTCTGGATCCAGCAATTGATACGCGCATTTCCTCAAGCCATTCACACCGTCATCAGTTCTGTTGTACATCAACGATGAACGAATGTACCATTGAGTATGCTCTGTTGTGTTGTAACACGGTGATGGGTTGGACGGCTGAAACGCAAGTCATATTATCTGTGATTGAACTAACGATGTGGTTGAAATCATTAAAAGAAATGGAGACGTTAGTGTGGTTACATTTAAGAATTAGTGGACATCCAACGACGATGGGTTACAAATGTGAATTCTGTGAAGTAACAAGGTATTTGTGTTTCATTATTCAATGTATATACTCCTGATTGTTAGATTGTCTCCTGGTATACAACAAGCAAAATGGTATCCGAAATATTTGGTCTTGATTATTTGATCTGAATTTCAGAGGCCTGAGCTTCCGACTCATTTTTAGTCTTATGTCATTTATTCATGAATGTTAACATTAGCAAGTATAATGAAGGAAATTCTTGGAATACTGGGGTTATGGGTTAGAATTAACAGGTTAGTTACCGTATCTGAACGTTTGCATATGACAAGTCGGTCATGTTTAATTTGAGGTCAGTGGTGTGGTGTCTGATGAAAGCACCGCCGGTAGTGACAAGCAAACGTACTATTTCGATTCACTCTCGACAGTCACCAACATAAAACCAGCGAGATTCACATAAACTGCACATAGTGGTGATACACACTCAACCGATTAGTTTGTCGCCTATGTAGTATACCAGTTCATCTGATCTAGCAAATCTATTGCCTGCATCTGATCATTGGTGATTATAAGTATGCCATTAAGGATCTTTTTATAGCGGACCAGAATGTCCACTTTGCTCGCCATTTGATTTTCCAGTTTGGCCACAAAGATATCGGCTAAAACTGAACCAAGTGGACTGCCCTTCTCGATTCCATCAATCTAACGACAAGCCGTGCCTTGCAAGTTCAAGCTTACGTTAGATGTACACAACAAAATTAGACGCTCTAATTCACTTTCCGGGATTGCAATATTAATCTGATGTGAAGTTATGTGGGATGGCAGAAGACTTATGATTTCGTTCAACGGCACATTTGTGAACAACGGTCCGTGTCCAATGAAGCCATATGTTTTTAGACATACTGAGATTTTTTAACAGTGCGACACCGGTTTCAGTAATTCTGCCAACCATTTGGCCAGTTTGTGCTGTGGAGAGTTAGGCATAGCCAATATTGGTCTTAACAGACTTGTGCACTTAGGAGAGCCCGTGCGTCTTAGGAATGTGTTTTCCACACAGCTAGAGGTCTTAGGAAGTGGTGGCTTCTATTAACTTACCTTCAAGTAACGATTGTAACTCAGCTAATTTGTCTTTCTAAGTCTACTGGGTTATCAGTTATCCCATTCACCACAAATCGTGGACGATCATTGAGGACTGAATTCATTTTGTCCGCCCGGCCCATTAATACTGCTCTAGATCCTCTGTCAGGATGAAGAATAGTCAGATGTTCATTATCGCGTGAGCGTTTAGGAGCATCGATATACTCCCTTGTTAGGAGACACCTCTGACGACCGGGAGTAATTCTAAACTGGTTCTCAATTTCGACAAGTTTTGCTTCGAACCAATTCCTATTATGTTCTGAAACTGGTTGAATTTCAGAGAGCTGCTCATAGAAGTTCTCAAATTGTGCCTGTGTCTCTATAGCATTTAGTTTGGTAGGGAGAATACAGAATGTTAGGCCAAAAGACAGTGCCTCAGGCTGCAACTTGTCCGATTCTATTGAAGATAAATTCATTACTTATTTGTTTGTGTCCTAGGGAGGCTGATCCTCTACTAGGTCATAATTTGAAGAATTATCGAGTTCATTTGCAGTAGACAATTTAGTTGGTTTTACGGCAGTGCATCATAAAATTTTCAAACTTCATTCGACCTACCAAGGATAATCCTTCAAGAACTGATCGTCTGTTTAAGTATATCCTGCGGTTTTGGGACAAACGTCGTCGATTACCAAGCAACAATTGATGACACAACATGTGATTGACTCGTCAGTCGTTCCGTGTTCTGTTCTCGAATCGAAACAAACGTTTACTACGATATGTCGGGGCCATTACAGTCCGACACCGTCACCCCATTTTGTGTGTACAAAAAGAACTGTTTGTAACGTTGATGCTGCTTCGGTAGTGACCTTTTTTGATTGTCTTGTGGTTTGGAATTTTGCACACATTAACTCGTCTGCAGCAAACACCAGTAGAGATTAGGCGAAATCTGCTCGAGCGTAAATCGTGTCATTCGTCTGCTCTACTCATATAAATTGACATTAACTAGTTAACCATTAATTAATCTGAAAAGACAAGCTGGTAATGGTATATTGCAAGATCTTTGTTCGAACTGATTTCGCTGCATCTTATCAAGTACATACTGCAGAGATGAAAATTACAAAATATGCATGAAATTGTGATTTACGGAGAGCGTTCGGTCCAGATATAAGGAAAAGAAGAAATTAGCTAGCACTACCAAGGTAGTGCTAATTTAATGAACAGTTCCTTTTGCACACACAATGGCGACTTCAGGCGTTTAATAGCAATTGCCCCGGCAAAGTGAAGCAAACGTTTATTCCGGTGCGTGAAAATGACTGAGAATGTGGATGGATTGTCAGTCTCGTGATTTGTCTCGAGCACATGACGCGCAATGGACGAAGCCGGTGCCTTGTGTGAATGACCTTTGGCCTCATTCGCACAGATTCCAACGGGTTGGTTGTTGCGGTTGCACACCCACTTGGACCGAACGCTCTCCGTAAGTCACAATTTCATGTATATGTTGTAATTTTCATTTCTGCGTTATGTACTTGATAAGATGCAGCGAAATCAGTTCGAACAAAGATCTTGCAATATACCACTACTAGCTCGTCTTTTTAAGTTCATTTGGGGAAAGCTTGTTTCAGTTATTCATTGATTATCAGTAGCACGAATGAGACGGTTTCGTATCGACCCTACTACAAATGTGCACCCAGAAACTGAACCCGTTACTGTAATAATTTCACCTGAATCCATACTCAAACTGCTTACTAAAATCCAGATTTCCTAACCTATTTGAGTTAACGGATAACTTCAATAAACCAGGATATGCGTAACCACGCCAGCAGGTACGGGAGAGCACGAACACTTCAGTTCAAATCGCTCAAATCCATCGTTCCAGTACACTGGTCACCATAACTAACGATCAATAACACTTGGCTGTTGATAAACGTCTCAGTACTTGTAAGATAACTCAAAGCTGTGGACCAGCGTGCATCAATGAGCGCAAATGGACAAAATAAATTACGGTAGTTCCCCAGCTGACTGTGCTATCACGACAGATTTTTCCCCAGCGGTGGGTGGTAAAATGCTGTATTCATGAAGTTAACATACATTCAAATAAGCGAAATATTGGCTGAAACCTAACAGATTTGCGGAAGAATCTAATGCATATCGTCCAATGTTTTTCGCTTTAGCGCACCATTTGTGGACCCACCCGGGATGTTACATACCCGGACTGTCAAGACGCAAAATGACGCCTGAAAATACACTATTTGTGGCCTCGTCACCAAGTCGAATTTGTTTCACGTCCGTATATCTTTTCCTACTGTCTCAATTACAGGTTGACGTCATGAATGAGGCAAATTGCTGCGTCTTCCAAATTGGCGTGAAAGGCTGCTTCAACAATGATGTCCAGATTTAGGTCGTTTTTCCTCTAGACACTTGCATCGTTCCGAGGAATTGTGGTGAAAATCTACTCGATTCAACGATTATCCAAACAGCTACACAGTAGAGGATCTAACAGAAGGCCAATCCAAAAGTCGTGTTAAAGACACTACATCAAGTTTGGACGAACTGTCTCAATGTTACGTCTTCTGTTATTCGCGTATTTCATTGCTTTGTACTGCACCAATTAACGTCCAGTGTGTGACTTTGTATGTATTAACATTACCAGCCAATGATAGACTGTGATTTCTCTAATACTGTTGTACATCCACAAATATGACTTCTTGTCTCATGAATATGAACTGCTTACTGCAACTAGTACGAGGTCTTCTTATTACTTACGTGGGTAGTTTCAATCTGAGTACGATTTCTAGGGATATTCGAAGTCCCTAAATCAGATTAATATAGAAATGCTGCGCTCAAATTAATGTTAACAAACTATCACCAAACGACATTCTACACCAGTTGCGATCATAATTACCGTCTTGTTTACTTCTCACAACCTCGCCTGGAATGAAAGCAACACAGCAACACAGACCACCGTAACATGTACGCGAGATTTGAAACAACAAACCTATAGTGGTAAAGTAGGGTACAAGTCTGACACAACGCATCATCACCCTATCTGCCGAACAACACGAACAACAGATCGCCAGAACACACGAACACTGAGA
>LUCH01009388.1:1563-12820 GCA_013368495.1 Paragonimus heterotremus | reverse complement strand
ATTTGAAGCCGCGCTCAAGAAATTATGGTCAGATGGTGTGACTAAACAAAAGTAAACCGACAGCAATTTAGTTTTGAACATGCAATGCGCGTCATTCCAATTTGTCTAGTTCGCAAGGTTACCAACAGTGAAGTAGAAATTGCTTTATCAGTGAAGTTGTCGAGTGACTAAAGTTAGTCACTCAATAGGCACTCGTTAGTCGGTCGACCGACTAAGTGTGCTACTAGGGTACAGTAACTGGTGTAAGAATGAAAATAGTCAATACCGTTTACTCTTGAGGAAGAATAATGAACGACAGGGCCACTCCTCAACACTGGTCAAACAAAGCACAACAATCTCAAAAATAATGCAGCAGACCTTAACAAAATGAACGGAAGCGGTTGACCGTCCAATGAGCATCCGCTATGCTGGTTGGGAACCTCCGTCTACTACCCGTAGACGTACATTCTTCGGATTAAGGTGAAAATGGTCTACTTATCTGACACTTTTTGGATCTGCAACATACTCACTGAACCCGCTTACTTTATCATTGCGTTTCGTTTAGATTGGATTATTTGACCGCTAAGTTTTGCGGGAATTTCGGATTTATTGTCGGGGCTGTTAATCACCCCTGTGGGTGTGCGTTGGGTTCTTCCTTGTGTGATTTCGTAAGTTTTAAGGTGTCACCTTCTCAAGGATCATGAGCGTGTTACGTTGACATGGTTTAAATCTTTTAAATATGCTTTTCGACCTGTGTTTCAAAGGCGTGTGCTTGAACCACTTTCGTATAACTGAATGCGAGGCTTTCAGTATACTCATTCCCAATCTATGTGACCAGTCAGTGGCAAAGGTTTTTGACCCCCAAACGCGTTGGAAATATCTGCAAAAGCTAGAAAAGCCATTTCAATCGATTAGTTCCTACACACTTTAATTGCATTCCGTGAATTATGATTTGTCTCACGACCGTTGCCAGTCCGTGACGCATCTACGTAACAATCACATTTAAATGATATATTGTGTTAATAAACAACGAGCTGATGCAATGTGTCAGATAAGTGACCTGTGCGATTTTGCGCACCGGGTCACTGGGAGGGGCTTGTGGCAATAAGTTTCTTATTGGACACTGCGGTAGAGCACTTATTCATTAATTGGAATGGGTATAGATTTCAGTATACGTTGGGAGGTGTTCATAAAACTGAGAGAATCACGACCGGCATATTACATCTGACCCCAGTGAACTTATTAGGATATTTCACACCTATTCTGGAAGGAATTTCGCCCAGATCTAAAGTCTAGATTGGAAAAGCTGGGGCTGGCACAGTGTAAGACAGAAACAATTATCCTCGTATCTAAGTAACTCTCAGCAAAGTCATGTGGATGCAGATAAAGAATTCCTGTGGTAGAGCGCTCTGTTTTGTGGAGTGCTCTAAAAATGACCCATTTTGTTCGTGTGCTCGCTGTGTAAACAATAGCACCTTTGTAAGAAAGAGAAAGCGGGTGACTTGCTCCTGTGTAATGCACACCTTTTGTAGGTCCAATAGAAATTAGCTATCTTTCTGTCAGTCACAAATTATCTTCATTTGGTTTTCCTATAGGTGTCACTCATTTCAGACCAATCACAATAACTTACTGCGACGAACCACCTGCTGAAGAGCATTCGAAATTGGTTCTGTCGTCTGGCTGTTGGTTAACATTCAACGATGTCAATACCGACGAGGTTTTTCCGACCGTCAGCTAGTTTCAATGTTTGTTTTGCCTACTTTCCACCCGTAAATTGTTCAGCCAAAGGCTTGTGCTGTTTCATTTGGGACACATAACCGACAGGGTATCGTGAGCTAAAAGTTCATCCTAGTGCGTCAGAGGCGTGTCGCGTTCACAACGTATACATTTGAGTTGGATGGGAAAGCACTCGCAAAATCTGTTCAGGAGTGAAGTCACTCGCGTACTACTGTATGGAAAAATTCGCTTGCATGTAATGGTCCTTCGCCTTGTGCCTACATGAGTAGCTAGTACCCACACCAATTCATTTTAACCACATACCGTTGTATGCTTCTGACGCTGCCATCTTTCGGTCCTTATCTGGCTTTCTGTGGTAATGAAAAACTCTGAAAGACCCAAGCCGGAGATTTGCTTGTGTAATGGATACTGCCTCACGAGTTAACTATCCAATGATACTGTACTCTGTACCGTCAGTCTTTGGACTCGCATATACTCTTCGGTAGTTGATCGTTAACGTTAACTGTTGATATATTATCATTGTTGATAGCGAATTCCTTGACGTTCTTTTGTCGTTGTTCGGCATCTACAGTAAGTTGGCTGTCATGAGGTCGAATAACCACGTTGGCTGATCTATGTCACGAAGCCAATCACGTGATTGCCGTTCTAGAACGTATAAATAACTGTTTTCCTTAGGTTTCCGAAATACGCGACCAATTGGTCAACTAATCACGGTACACAGCTTGCGATGATTGGGTCACGTACTCTGTAAGCCATCTGAGCGTCCACCGTACCGGGTATTATACACTGAGACCACCAACGGTTGGGTAAAAACGCGTGGTGGTCAACCAACAACGTGGTCACGAAATATGAAGACAATGACTGCTCCATTGAGCAAAGTGGGTAGGTGTCGCCTGCCTGGATGGGGTCCTTGTGATCACTCAAACCGCTGGTTAGAGATGCTATCCGAGATGGCGGAGTGTCGTAGTCAATGGCGTGCCTGTATCCGTACCATTTCTAGTTCTTCCGCTTAGTCTTTCATTAATTTTCAAACTTCTTAGCAACGTTTTCTTCTAGGATATTCCACGTCACTGTTGAGGTGAGCGGCGGCCTGAGCCACAGTACCTTTTGGTTATGCTCATGGCTGTTATGATGATGATAGTGGTGTCTTTAGAGGTTGCGTTTTGAATTAGTGAGTGCGCTGCCTAGTAATTCCGACTGCCTTTCTGAATAGGCTTCTCACTTTAGCGTTATTTATGATAGTGGAAAAGAAGTAATGCATGAAAACAAACGAGAAGTAATTGAATTTTCGAACTGTGCAATGGAATGGGAGATCTATTTGGTCCACCTGTGAAGCTTCAAAAAATCATGACCAATGAGGACATCCGCACAAAGATTTTGAAGTGCAGAGAATTTGAACGGTTTATAGACGTCCTTTCGGAAGTAAACTGGAATAAAACCGTGCCCTACCGTGTGACTGGTGAGATCAATGTTGGCCATTGCAATGTGACGCTGAGATTCCAAGACATCCCACTTATACTTCTGAACAACGGGCAGACAGACGACTCTCACTATTTCCCCTGTCGATCCGAACATACAAACTTTGTTATCAACGAGTAGAGTGACAACATCTGTAAGCCATGGTGGAGCCGAAGCCACGATCAGCAATGATCTTACAATTTAGGTAGAAGGGCGCTGCTTTATGTTTGCAAGAGACCCTCAAATCTTCTGAAAATGTCCTTTCTTTCTACAGTCATTGCAGGTAGCTTCGCGTACAGGACATGTAGAACGCGGATGTTTAGAATATCCATAGAAGAAACATTTGGACACAGAGGCAACGATCGTAATCGTCTGATCAGAGCACTGTTCTGTAAGAAGTGACTCCGTATCATATTTTGTGGTGGAACCGCAAGCTTCCGAAGGATTGGTGGATGTTTGAGATGGTTGAAACGTCATTTGCAGTGGTGGTGTCTGGTTGAAGACGGTTGTGTAGTGACAATTCCGGAAATGTATGAGTCACGCAACGCTTCGTCGCCATGTTCCTCTGTCGTGACTGTCTTGAATGTGCACTTATTACCGTACGGCTTAAGTTAACGGACAAACTGATCGAGATTTTCACCGGAGTCTTGGTTACATGGTATCAGCACGTGCTTGGCGTAAATTTCGTCACTAGGTTGGACATAAATGTTCTGGAGCGTCTCGACAGCATTTTCATAGATTTTGCAGTCGGATATATATTGATAAACAGGTGATTGAACAAAGTAAACAGTCTGGATGGATTTTCGGGTCCGAGAGAATCGAGGAAGATGGACAATGTCCCGAACCAGTGTTCCCACTGTTTCACAGAACCAGCTGAGCATGGGTCCACATCACATCGATCCGGTTGCAAAAGTCGGTGCATTGTTGTAAAATAAGTAAATTGTTGTGTCTACGATTGAGTACAATTAGCACTTACGAAGAGCTCAAGAGGGAGAAAACGAAGCTGCTGCAATGAAGACTGTTCACTTTACGGCAAAATCGGGAGGGCTTAAAAGATCTAGTAATAAATCTGTTAGATCACGTATTGTAAATGTAATACTATCAGTTTTTATAGACAAGTTACACCACAAAGCGTATGCATCAAGCTAGCTCAGAATGCCTGCTCAGCAGTTTTTGACTTGAACATCCCAATAACTTTTGAGCCAGCATCCCACAGGCCATTCAGGTAGCAGCACGCGATACGGTGGTTCGCGGGTTAAACAAATACCAACTCTTGGAAGACTCCCTAGACTTGTTAGATATCAGACGAGATATTCCTCCTTTCAAGTGAGTAGTATATTACTCACAAGTAGTAT
Source organism: Paragonimus heterotremus (assembly GCA_013368495.1). Lineage (NCBI taxonomy): Eukaryota > Metazoa > Platyhelminthes > Trematoda > Plagiorchiida > Troglotrematidae > Paragonimus > Paragonimus heterotremus. The sequence continues at coordinate 8,291 of LUCH01009388.1, read as the reverse complement.
GTTACCCACAGACGACATTCAGGAGCAAAAGGCTCCGAACGCCAGGAAGACGACGGACAAGAAGAGGCTATCGGAATAGTGTGTACGCACAACTAGTTGTTGTGACCGCAAAAGACGCTCGGCCTGAGAATTCGTCTATTATGCAAACTCCCGTATAGGTCAGGTCAAAAATCAAACCACAAACGCGCACACTCATTTGCACGGCAGACGTGCATTCGCATAAATCGGGTGACAGTACATTGTCATTCGCCTTGGTGGAACTTCTGCCATAGTGCGTACACACTATTCCGGTAGTCTCTTCTTGGCGTTCGGAGCTTGTCCTTTTGTTCCTGAATGTCACCAGTGGGTAACATACTACTTGTGAATAGCATACTACTCACAATGAAACTGCCTGTCATACAACACTAGTTTAAAAGGTCTACCTGTGATAATCTCAGACACAGCGAAACAGCCAGTAATGAGGCCGAGCTATCTGGCCGACGAAATAGAATCTATTTCTGCATCAGTTATTACTAGTAGATTGTAATGGCTAATCCATGCCACTGACCGAATGCTTTCAGCCTGCCAGTGAAACTGACAACGAGATAGATGATACACTTGTCCATGATAAGTCGTGTCGGTTAGACTGTTGGGCAGAACATTTTGAGGGACGTCTTAATAGTTTTGCTTTTGTCATGTCACCGCCACAAGCTTTTGATGTGATCTGGTGAGTAGCCTGATAACCGTTTACCAGAACTGAGGATCGCGACTATATTTTGACCCTCAAACCTAGAGAGTTGTTGGCCTAGGTTCCCCCATGCTGGCACTTTTAATATATGATGAGACATTAGTGAGGGTTTTTATTTAGTTGTTTCAACTAATGTAGACGACAGGAAACGTCCCTCAGTGTTGGAGTCAATCAGTGTCACCTACCTTATTCGAAAGTGGAATCCTAATCTCATGAAAATCACAGAGGAAACAGCCTGATTCCATTCTTGACGGGGTCTTCGACGTCCATTATATTTCGTAAATCGACTACAGCTCGGGAAGTAAACCCTATAGCGAGCAAGCGCAGTTATTTCCGAGTCAATCTATTTCTTTTACTTCGTCAGGCTCCGGAACAAAGGTTGTCGTTTTTCTCGGATGCAAAGGCTCGTTAGATTGATTGAATTGATCAACACTTTCATAGTTGTCTAAACGCAGTGATGCGCCGAAGTGGTATGCCAAGCCTTCCGCGCCTTTTTCTGGTACTTTGGCTTAGGTTGGGATGTACAACGGATCATTTCGACACCAATAAAGACGCACATCAGAGCTACCTGATCGTTTTTGTTCAGTTTTCAGACGACATAATGTAGGCTTATTGACGGCACTCACAGAATGTTGGCGTAAACTTCCTACCTGATGAAAGACTGACTTGTTTTGCCTGTGTTGGTGACATGGTGTCGCTCTTTGATAACTTCCAAACGGTACAGATTACGCTGGACAATATTGTTCACCCTGTTAAACATTTTAATATGTGCTTTACAGCCTCAGAGTGCGAAGTGCTTCTACAAAGCTGCATTCATCACTTTGATTCAACATCGGATAGTGAAGTTATATGTTGTTCACTAGTTACTCGAAAGCTGTATCAACAACAGTGGAAGCATATGCTGTGTTGTCATGTCATGCCATGTTATTATACGTCATCTGCTAACCTGCGTTGTCTGTGATGATAGAGAGACTGTTCTGCTTTATAGCCACGAAATCTGGTCTAGTCGAGCAGATGTTTTTGACAGCCGCTGCTTGCGCAGGATTTCTTGCTTAGGGCTGGATCACTATATGGGCAACGAGTTTGTCAGATTAGAGGTAGCATTTTCATACAATTCAATCACGCAACTCAAACTCGAAAGACAAACGAATCTTGATGGAATGTTTATCGATCGGAAAACACGTTGAAAGGTGAACGCTCAGTGATGCAATAAAATGATAGGTCCACAGTAAATGAGGCACTAGTGGTGAGCTACGATGCAAATGAAAAACAGTGTAAAGGTACAATAAATGAATACAGCTGTTTGTTTGGTGGCCGTCTACCTAACACCATCCCCTTGAGTTTATTGTTCGTAGGATTGTTTCCAAGGATTCACCTGCGTATGCACGACTTGTCTTCGAAAACGATCCGTCCATCTTCTGGGTTTGCAGATGCTTGAAGGATGTGCTTCCGGATTTGGAGCGGCAACCGAAACGTCTTCAGATAGGTCGAATGTATCCAGGAGAACATCCAGTGGAATGACTTGGCTGGACGGGACGGTCACCGGTTAGAAAGAAGGACGCAGGTGATTTGCATGACGGACCCATATGGAAGATTGCACTTCCACGTCGTATGTGACTCGACCAGTCCGTCGTAGTATGCGGCCTGCCGTCCACTTCTCATCACCATCACGGTAGTCCTTCGCAAGTACAAGCTGACCTAATGAAAACGTACGATTGGTCGCACTATGATGACGGTTGAACTGCTGCTCCATGCGCCTCTTCCGCACATATTGTAGTCGTGGAGCTGGGCTTATAACGTTAACGGATAGACGGATTTTCTGGTGCATCGGTGTCTGCCGGAGACTTGTTGTTTGGTGTGCTGGGTTGCGGAATTGCTCTGCGTGTCATTACAAACGCCTCGATTGTTTCCGGTGTAGGTCCCTCACCCTTGGGTTTCAGGAGTGCTCGTTTAAACATGTCAACAAAGCGTTCCATCTGACCGTTTGACTGTGGGTGGTACGGTGGCTTTCGTATGTGCTGGATTCTATTCTGTTGACAGAACTCTGAGAATTCAGCCGAAGTAAATGCACTTCAGTTGTCCGAAACCAGGATTTCAAGTACACCGAAACGACTGAACACCTTCCGCAAGTTGATAATGTTGGCTTGAGAACTGATATGGTTCACTTGAATGACTTCCGGTCATTTGCTTTGCGCATCAACGAGTATCACGTAATGTTACCCGTCTATGGATCCAGCGAAATCAGCATGCAAGCGGGACCAAGAGGTTATCGGCACGGGCCACGAACAAAGATGTGCTTTTCCTGGAGCTGCAGCTGACGCTTGGTACTTTGAACACGTACGAACAATCTGAGCCAGGTTCTTATTCCTTATTGACCAATATACGTAACTGCGCGCCAAATATTTCATACGATTAATCCCGGGATGTCCGAAATGGAACTGCTTGAGTACCTGTTGTTACAATTCAAAAAGAATAACAACTCGTCCTGCGAATAAAATGCAGACATCGACTTCGGAAATCGAGGAGCGACGTTGATAGAACGGTTGAAGCTGGAGGTCAGGACACGTCTGAGGCCAGCGTGTACGATGGAAGCGGATCACTCTTTGAAGTAGATCGTTTGCCGTAGCATTGCGAACCGTAGCTGACGTAACCGGCAGTGTGCGGATTGTGGATACGAGCAGGCTGTTGACCTCTGGTTCGACTGTGATTGAAGCGATCACTGCGTGCTCAGGTGGAGTGCGCCGAACATCAATCAGTCTTGATAAGGCGCCTACCTGACCCATGCTTGTCGTGGATTGATATCTGATTGAGAAATCGTCGGCGAGTAGCATGGTCACCCAACGTTGCAAGCGGTTGGAAGTATAGACTGGTGTACCCTTCTTTGTGCCAAAAACACCAAGAAGAGGTTTATGACCCGTTAAAGTGTGAAGTGCCACCCACAGAGTATTTTATGGAACTTTTTGTTGCGAATACGATTGCCAGAGCCTCCTTCTCAATCTGACCATAATTATGCTCAGCGGACGTCAGGGTCCTGCTAATGTGAGCAATTGCTTTTTCTGTACCGTGTTCACATTTTATGACCACGTTGTTGCTTGACCATCATACAGTTTGATCAAACTGTTCTTAGTCTCAGTATGTAATGCCCGGTACAGTAAACGGTCAGCTGGCATGCGGAGTACGTGCCTCAACCATCGCAGACTCTGCAACGCTGTTATTCGACCAATTGATCGCGCATCCCGAGTGATCTGGAATACGCGCCGGCGAAAGGTCGTGTTGCTCACGTGATCAGCCCGCTTGATGTGGAGTAATTGGTGGAGACAACAATGTCTGTTGACATCTTCGTTGCTAACAGATCACGTTTCCGAACCATAGAGCAAAACAGAACGTATACAAGCATTGTATACCCTTCTTTTCAGCGACAGCCAAACGTCTTTTCGACGTCACAGATGGTGCAGGTTGGCAATGGCAACTCGCTGATATCTCATCAGCAATATTATATGCTGACGAGGTAGTGCTGCCCAATTATTTGAAACTGTCCACAGTCTAAACTAGATTGTCTGCAATTGAGAAGGTAGGAGTGGAAATGCCCCTGCCTTGAAAAATCACTTTACACATTGAAGATACGAAGCGCATTCCATATAAACCGACCCGGCCACCCATCTTGTTCAGCATGTCCGGCAGAGGAGAACTAAGTAAGACTGTCGTCCGCATGCTCTAGTTCGGTCAAGTTGGCTGCAAGAAGCTCAACACTAAGCTCACTGGATCCCCCAAGCGTACTTTGCAAAACGTCATTCATGACAAGAGTGAACAGGAAGAGGAGTCAGACACCTTTGATGAACACCACGAGGAGTGAGGAACGCTCGAGTCAATTATCCATAAATTCTCACCTTGTTTGTAGAGTGGGCATACAGTGATTGTTGGCAAAAGGCACTTTTTCTCTAGAATTCGCCCTATTTGCTTAGAAAAATGGATTCGTCACTTTTGGGAATCTGAACGTCCACCAGAATTCGCGAACATCTCAGAATTCGCGCTCGGCACTGGTTGGTCCGTTTGGTGACCCAGGCCCAAAGCCACCCAGTTGTTGTGAACCCCTATTTTGTCTTTGGGCTGAGCAGCAAACAAAACTCGTTTGAAAGCCGTCTTTTCCCTTACTTGTTGGGGGTTATAAGTTGCAAGAGTTAGATTTCGATACCTGCGCTCTGATTTTCATACCGTTTTACGATATCGTTGCGTTTGTTCGTGATAGAGACACTGCTCGTGGTTTTTGCGTTTGCTCTTGCCTTTGTTTATCAGGGGGGTCGCAACAGTGACCTTAACAGATTCACCTATCTCCTTTGTACTCCTTTTCGAAGAAGTCAGTTCCAGAGAGCGTTACGGGCAACCGATTCGCAAGCAGTCCTTAGGTCCAAAAAAAGTCAAAACCGTCAGCTGCCTCTATAATAGTGCCGATGTTCCGAGACCCATCGTAGAGTAAAAATGTGGTCAACGCACTCACGACCAGACAGGAATCCTGCCTGTTTTCCACATATCCGCTTCTCCTGGGCTTAGTGAGTTGACGTAAAATGGGACCAGTGTGTAACTTGGACCCAACAGACACTAGACGCTATTTCGCGTTCTGCTAAATACTTCGAAATGCGCTTTGCAGCCTTAAAGTGTTGTGTTTTTGCAAGACTGCTGTGATTATATAGGTTTATCGTTAGATAATGAAACCATGCAGGTTGTTGATCGGTTTGTGTACGTGGGAAGCTGCATTAGCCGTAGCGGCGGTGCAGGGAATGAAATAGAAGCGTGTGTCTTTATGGTCAGGGTAGTGTCTGCTAATCTGCGACATCTTTGGCTACAGAGGTATCTCTCTGATGCTTCAAGTTCGCTTGCACAAGGCGACAATGAGGGCTGTGTTACTTTACGACAGCGAGACTTGGTCGTTCAGGGTAGAAGACGTGAACCGTCTTCAGGTATTTGACACCGATGTTTGCGTTTGATCGCTTGTATTCGGTGGCGTCAGCGAGTAAGCAACGGAGGTTAGGAAGTGGGTATTTGGTAGTGGTTGTCAAACGAAACTGTACCTTGACGCGATGTGATGGCTTGCGCATCTCGATGACCTTTTGGGTTAAACTGGGCGGTGTGGCCACCACACCGACAGTCAGTCATACCAAGCAGGCCAACAAGTAGGGTCTGACAAACCTCAGTCTCCCGACCCTCCAGGTTGAGGGTTGGAAAAAGTACCAGTTCTGGTACATTGCCACCTAACCGTTGCCTTGCAGTATAGGCTTGTGAGCCAAAGGCTTCGGTCAAGAACCCTGATCATTCTCCTCTGTAGGTCTGGGCGTCCTGGTAGTACCTCAGCCCACACACAACCATGAATACTCAAAAGTGTTAATCCCGTACTACGTCGGCCGTTTCGCAGTATAAACCGGGTCACCCTATCTGCTGCATACAGCAGGGTGGATAGGCCAAAACATGCTACTGCTTATCCGTTCCCCACTGTCGACAGATTTGCTTCTCAGGCTCCTCCCGATCCCTATTTCTGGTGATTGCTTCGCAGGTCCCACGATAGATATAGCTCATATTAGTGACACTGTACCGGCAAATTCCATCTCTTACCACCCGGGACCCCCTCGTCCCTTGCCTAGACTTAGAGTGCGAATTAATATAGGTGCGTCGGGGAAATCGTCAATTCCCCGAAAATATTGTGACCAGAAGACTAACAAAGTACACTTGTGTGTGACCTTCACTGTTGTCCTGATGGTAGTTCAACTCTGAGTTTTGTTTTTCAACCTTATCCTTTCTGGAATGCACTAGCATGCACTCGTATACTGAAATGCTTCTTTTATTACATTTCACACATCTTTCTCCCTGGTATAGATCTTGCCATTGCAATCTCTCTCACTGTTTATTTTCCTAGAGGTAAGGATTTCCTTTCCGTGTTAACCACCCAATTGGCTAGGCAGCATTGGTCGGTTGGACACAAAGGTCTCACTCACACACCTACTGGGCTTAT
>LUCH01009385.1:3338-15066 GCA_013368495.1 Paragonimus heterotremus | reverse complement strand
CATATAGGGCTAATTTTTGGGAAAATGTGCCTTTTCCCAACAGTTTGTCACGTGCTTACGCTCTAATCTCGGCAACCTGGTCTGGCGTGTACTACGACGAATGCACGTTACCCATTTCAAGGACTGCAATCTTTGGTAGGCTTCTCCTGGGACACTTCACCCTATTCTGTTGTGTCACTTATTGATAATTGAAAACGATGTAGGCCATTTCCGGTTTCAGCACAAGTTGAGCATTCTTCACTTGCAGCTGACGGTTTTGAGCCATATGTTCAACTAATCGATATCATCAGCAAAATTAGTACTGAATACTTGTTTTTGATAAGATAACTTTGTTATTTGTAATTGATTTTGTCTTTTCATGTTTCATTTGGAAACAGTTTACTTCGTCGACGCGGTCCACTTATTTGGCTCTCTCCGAGTGGTACTACAACAAGGTATGTCCTCCGTTAGCGTGCTCGAGGTTCACCTGTGTTTCTCATTTTCGAATTTTTACTAGTCGATTTTGAGTGTTTCCACTTTCCTTTTTGGATCCGACTAATCGGATTGTAAGTGCAAACTGTCCACTGTCAATTTCAGGATTGGTATGTAAAGTTATCTTGTGGTCTGAGTGACTTCGTTCTAGTTTTGTCCTTGGATGGTGCATTGTCATAGCAATTAGTACAATGCTTAACTTGATTCATGCACACACGGTTGGCGCACTCGTTTTCCGCATTTACCTGTCGAAGGACGCTTGCACGTAAACGTCATCACAAGTGGTTTGCACCACATCGCACCACTTACAGTTTCATTTACCTATCTTCCACCCAGTATGCACCCGGAGGAGTAAGATCGGGAGGTGTGTGAGTGGAGGTTCTTGCAGTTTAGCCGACCGCGATTGATTAGTCAGGTGATAGACTGATGTCAAGATGAAACTCATATTTGTCTGAAAAAAATAGACTCTAGTGGTAAGTTTTAAGCTAGTCAGAAAGATGTTGAAACTATAGGGCAACAGGAGTTTCATTGTATTAGTGCGCCTTGTGGTGATGCGTAGGAGCGAACCATGCAACTGATACTGACAAACGGGAATAGGCAGACTAGTTGAATAGGTAGCTGTGCTGGGCTTAATAACGAGCCAAACAGCTGAAGTAGAAAAAAACGTTAGGAGAGGAATAACGTTAACAAACAATCCCCAACGTTCTTTCCCACTGAAATATATATTAGCGAGTGCGCTACAGTTATGCTTAAAGGGATATCTACAACTTGAGTTTAAAGAAAACAGTCGTATAAGGTCACTATGAGGAAATGTCTGAGTATTAGTCTGAGTATTAGTATTAATAATGCAATGAGTCGTTCTACACCGCTGTTGATAAATGTCATGTAAGTGGGAACTGGCCTGGCAGAACTAGTAGAAGTGGAGTGCTAATGCTTCATCACACACAGCATTCAAGTCTCTGCTCCTTAAATTGCTTGGGCGGGTTTCTTTCGCCGTCGCACGAGGTTTTCAGAGACATCCTCTCTGCTCGCATTACATTAAAATTGGCCATCCGAATTAGTTCTACCGAATTCATGCTCTAGTTCCTGTGGCGTTCTGCAGAACGACTGCAGTATTGCGAGACATATAAATTCGTTCAAAATGTCGAAACATGTTGTCGTGTCTTTACACTCTTCGGTTAACTGATTGCTAATTTCACTAGCTTGACCGAATGAATGAAAATGATCCGGGCTAGTTGATACCAACCAGTTTAGTAAGGAAGTACCAGCAGTGAACTCATTAGTAGCTCAATAGTTTTTCTTTAAATGAGCGCCAGTTCCTGCGCAGAGTAACGGCCTTATCGATTGCAGAGCACCGAGAGGAAAAAAACCCCAATGATTGATGTTGGAAACTTTGAATTTTGGTTCTATTGCGATCGCTTTTTCCCTTCGTGGTTTTGTGGCGGTTAATCATCAATGTCAACCTCAGATGTATTGTTGTCTATGATGATGATGATCGTTTTCTATGTAGTAGAACCCAAGCGTTCTGCTTGATCATTGACCTGTGGGTTGAAGACTGTTGTTCGGTCAGTTCCTGTTCCCCTACTATCAAGAAATTTCTATAGTTTATCGATATGAAAGGTGGGTCACGATCGGAATTAGCATACGGCGTTATGCCAAAAATGTAAACGACTGAAAAAACAGTGTATCATCTTGTTAAGCGTCATTTTGACACCCAAGAGCAAGTAGGAAGCGCGAATATTCACCGATGAAAAATAACAGGTGTTTGTTACGAGGTTAAGGGTAACAGTCCTTCGAAGTTTAAATTGAGCCTGTCACAAGTTTGCGTGGCCTTTATAAGTTAACCGTTTGGCTAGTTGGAAAATGTAGGTTTCAACATGGCAAATGTTTCACATTTGGAGACCACTGGTCTGTAGAAAAGTGCAGATTCTTTGAATGCGCGAAGTGCACCGCACGTGTCACACCAAGATGACAGAGGTATGGAGTTCTGTTCAGTCGACATAACGCTACGCAAAAATATAATGATTCCGAGGCAATGTCGACTGTTTGGTTATTTATTATTGAGCTATAGACGAGGTTTAATTGAAAACAGGAGAGTTCTAAACATCAGCACCGGATTTTGTCGTCCTTAAATTTCGTTTTCTGTTACCCCCCTTATGTAAAGACAATGAATCCTTAATGAGTTTGAAGGAATTTCCCGAATGATACTTGCCACCTTTGAGACGCTCCAACAATTTCGTATACCTTTTTCCTAACTTTCCATGTGACGCCGTTCACTGGGAAGAAGTTTTCTGACCCGCCATTTTTGTTTAATGTAGCAGCGATCGTAGTGTCCAAAGCATCTCTGTTTGCAACTAGGACTGTCCTGTTTTCAGTTGTCCTGACTGTTGCACTTCCTAACCCCATGCTTTGTTGTCTCATGAGAATATCTGGCGGAGTCTGGAATGCGTTTTATTCTGGCCTGATGGTGGATTTTATCCGAAAATTATGAAAACCAGTGAAAGTTGTAAGCATGTATATCAACTACTCGATCTCGCGACATACAGTCCAATAAATCTCTAAGATCCGGTTTTGCTATACCTTTAGATGTCTCACAACCTGGAAGATTAATTTTCCGCTCATCAGTGATGCGTTTTCGCGGCCATTGAATGTAAGCTCGTACCTCTGAAAGACTTTCAGAAGGTCTTCTGAAATTAGTGTGTGTGATAAAGCTCCTTCTCTAGTATTGACATTCTCCACGTGAACAGCAACTTCTCAAACCTAATGATACTGTCACTATTTCATTGAAAGCTGGTGATCCCGTTGGTCGTGTTGAAAGTAATGCGAGAAAATGGATACAAATTGCCATAAGCTTCAAACGCGCTATATTTCTTTCCTTCTTTGCTTGATGTCTCCGGATCTAGCGTGCTGTGTACTTCAAACTGGACGACCCTTTTCAGTCAAGTGGGAAATCCTCGAAAGGGGCTATGCATCAAGGTAAAGGTAGTGATTGATTGTATGATCGTAGTTTAGTTCAACTAAGGCCTGAAGCTTCACGTATGCTGCGTCCGATCCAAAATGATGAGAAATCGGTCTTTCTTTACTGAAGAGAATTTCCACTGTTGGCGCTGCAAGACGTCCGCGCGGGGAGTTGACAGAGCGGAGAGTTTCACACGTCAGTTTCGGATGTTCTTCTTTTTCTGTTTTACGACGAAACAACGCTCGAGTGGTGCTATTCAGAGTAGTGGACGCTAATATTACTTTATTTTTACGAATACTCGCCAAATGATTACTGTAGGTAGTTGTCGTTATCTGTGAGATCATCCCTACTGACAGTTCGTTCTATGACAGCAGAGTACCAGAATAGGCACGACTTGTTTACGAGTGACTCCTGCCTTGCAGCCCTTTTTGAACTGTCTCTTCTCCCTGTAATTTTCACACGTTCCATCTTTAGCGGGGCATTTGAAGGAAAATAACCTGTACACAAAATTAACAGATGTCGTGTAGGTCGAAGTTAACCTCTGATGTCTGTGGGTTTGCTGTTGAATCAATTGCGTTGTTTAAATCTCCTTTCGAAACACCACATGGTACGCAAGATACTGGACTTCCAAGCGACTGAAACTGTTGCTGGGCAAACGAGTAATTTTGCTTTTTCGAAAGCCATTCGGAGATCTAACATCTCTTAAAAGGGTCTCTTCTGAATGTGGTTCGAATATAAACTGCTAATGAAAGTAACCCGAATGGAGTCATTGCTTTGTACAATAGTAAAAGCTTTGAAGATACCGTGTTTTACACTTGACATCCGTTATCAGAGAAGTTGGTGAAGCTTCTGAGTTACACTGGTTTTAAACTTCTGGTTAGTAAGTAGCAAACACTCTATTCTTCAGTTAAATGTTCGACTCCAACGTGGATACAGCTACTTCGTGTACAGACAAACTGACGTAGTTGGTCAGGGCGTCCAGATTATCGTGGTATCGCATTTCAATACACAGAGGGGAATTTGGAAATGTTCAACGCCAGTGGGTTCATTTGGTCGATCTAGAAACGTTTGGGCCGCGAAAATCTTTCCGTTGTTTATCAATTTATTTATGGCGAGTGCATTGTGGTAATCAGTAAAAAAAATCATGCATTTCCGATGCTGACGAGATTGGGGATGCAAAGGCCTACTGAATAGACTTTACTCGCCTTAACCACGAGGCGTACAACGAAAATATAGAAAAAGAACATCAGAAAAGACAATATTAACAAACAAGTCACTACAGGATTGGAAGACAAAGAAAGGTCCATATTTGAACTAATAATTCACTCGGACCCTCCAGCTTATTCTGCACCACCAAATCTGAGAAATTGAGAAGGTAACAGATTAACATGACCATAATTTCCGTTAGGTAGAATGGGTGGTTTTTTACTAAGGAGGGAAGTTAGTTAATACGACTAAAAACAGAGGTGTGTACATTCACATTATATGCGTGATTGAGTCGACGTGCTTGTGTTTTACACATACCGCTTCTTTGTTGACGGTGCGCTGTGGGTTCGTTGATGATCTATCAATGTGAGATACTGCACGCATCGCATTCGTCGCAACGCTGTTTGGCCACACCACCATGACCCATGACGCCTCCGGTTCCGCTTGCCGCTCGCTTGAATTCATGACAACGCAACTGACTTTCATTGAACTCTTGCACTTCCTACCGGGCCACATTCCTCCAGACTGTTGTGTTTAAAGCTGTGTTTACCCATGATCTGTAATGAATGTTATAGCGCGAAAGATCATTCTTGTATTAATTTTTAGTCATCGGGATTTCTCTTAGTTGCTTTTAGCTGCCCGCATAACACCTTCAGAATTTGTCCGTGTTCAAGTCAAGTTGAGCATCAGTATGTGTTCACGTTCGTCTTTGTTTCCCGGACGAAGTACCTCGATGTTTGGAACCGTGTCTGATCACCGAATATCCAGGATCCGCCTAGACGTTGCAAACGAGTGCCAGTCTGATGGCTCATGCTCCGTTAGTACGGTGTCCAGACTTCACGGACGTACAACAACGTGAACAGCTTCATTGCACAGTAGATAGGCAGCATCGTTTTCATCTTCAGGCTGCGGTTCTTTAACACACTTCTTTCAAGACGCCGGAAATGGCACCAGCCCTGAGCAGGCGAGCTTGTAGCTAGTGGTCCATGAATAGGTCTGTCGGCAGATTGCTTCCCAAGAATCGGAAGTACAGAATCCGAGTGAACTTAACACCTTCGCTTTGAGAAGACTGAAATAAGGGAAATATCTTTTACATGTTGACATCCAAATTAAACATGGCTATCACGGTCGCGAAAGTTATCGCCATTTACCGTTTACAAATAATGCAATCATCTGCAAACAGTACCATCCAAACAGCCGAGTTAAACAACAGACCTGGAGCATAGAAACCTGAGCTTTTCGGCAGACGACTGTTCGTACGATATTCTGTTTGATAACTGTCCTCCTAGTTCTGGAGCGCGACTGTTAGTATTGTGGTCAAGTATAACTTACTAAATAATTTGGTAGATTTTTTTTAACTTTAGGAGGGATATAATTGCGAAAAATGTGGACTTTGGCTGTTTCTGTCGCTGATTCGAATCTAGCCGAATTCCAGATTTTTCACAGCCGCGTCTCTTCTAAATCATCACATCCACCAAACTACTTATCAGTAGAACGATTTAAGTGCTCCTCAGTGGCTTTGGTGGATTCTAGCATCAACTAATTAAGAAATCCTGCTTAAGCAATCAGCGTGGATTCCGTATAACGCGGTTGATTCAGTGGACAACTAGGTTCAAACGGGAAATTTCTGAGCTTCCGGCGTGGTTCCATAGCTCAGCTAGTAAGGCACTTTCCGCGTCTGGGCATGCTGTTCCCGTCAATGGTTAGAGTCCAGCTGAAGTCCAGGTTTTTTGCAACTGGGTCTCCTCTAATTAGAAGCTAAACTGAGTTTAGGCTGAGGCGCAACCCTGGTTCACATCAGTAACAATTTTGAAATTTTCGTGAGTCACTCTTTATGATTGTACCTTCCCCTTTTTATTCGCATGTAATATTTCAATTAAGTCAGCAAACTTACTTGGACACCCAACTTTACCAATCTTCGTCACCAGTGTTTTAGGCTCACGAGATCAGTGTTGAAATCCACAAAAGGGGCATTCTGTTTCTGGCTGTGTTCACGGAACTGGCAAATTCCAAACACTATTTCAATCATCATAGCAGCCATGAGACTGACCAGAAGGTACTGTGACTCGGGCTGCCGCCTACCTCAACAGTGATGTGGAATATCCTAGAAGAAAACGCTTCCAAGACGTTTGAAAATTATTAAATAGAAACTGAGCGCAAAAACTAGAAATGATATGGATACAGGTATGATATTGACTGCGACACACCGCCATCTCGGATAGCGTCTCCAACCAGTGAGTGATCACGAGCTGAACTATACTGCTACCTTGGTGAAGTGGTCGGGCTTGTGTGCTGTTTTGATCCGGCGGGTTATGCTGACTAGGATCCTCGTCCTTGCAGGTGCAACCTTGTCAAACAAGCCAAAGGAGAGCAGTCAGCCGAAAAGCACTACTGACCGCTTAGGAGTGCTTAGGTAGCGAGTCGCGATCCTATGGGTATACAGCAGAACTATTTTTATAGTTCTAGTTGGGGTTAGTTGGGGCTAGACAAGTCAAGTTAATCAGACTCTTGAGTCATTGGCTCTGGGTAGGGTCCCCCCCAAATAAAACCCTGTATCCTGTTGTCTCGCATTTCAGATTTTCGAGTCAGAGGCTCGGGGTGTGGTTTCTCAAGTCAAATCCCCTTCCGCGGCAATAAACGACCGGGAAGTATCAAAGGTTATCGTTCTCCCGACAGTGACGTCATCCACCCAACGACTATTTCAATAGCGTTGCTGTCTGTGATGATGATGTTGCACCAAGACTGCTCGTAATCCACTCTACTGTCCAGGGATATTTTCTTCTAGGATTTCCGCATTAGACCGATTGAGCAGGAATTTTGCTAGGATCTTCTAGGCGCAGCTTAGCAGATTAATTATCGAATAGATGTGTACGTTCTGCCTCTTCATTTTACCTTTAAAGAAAGATATATCGAGGGAATCTCTAAATCCGTGCAGAACTGTTTCCTCTTTTTAAATGAGGTGAAACAGCTGCTGCGGAACACGTTCCAAAGCTGCACTTTCCCTTGGCGACCCGTCACCATTCAGCTTTCTTGTTTAACGTTTGTCCAGTAGCCATCCGAACCGTTGTCAAGCCAGTGGTAGGACCACGCGACTACTTGATGATTTGCTGTGGCAAGTTATTCATTGTCGTCTAGTCAGTGGTAGTAGGTCTCTAGCGTTTAGTGCCAAAGGTTCCGTTCACAGGTGCTTTAGTAGATTGGAAAAACGGAACAAAAATGTTCTCCATCAAATCATAGAGTAGTTTGTACCACTTGCAGTCAGCGTAGCCTTGCATCGACTCACTCTGTCTTCTCCAGCAGTCGTGCTTGATTTTGTGAAGCCGATCAGTGAGCTGTTGGCGAGCGTCACGGAATGTTCTTTTCTTGTCCACAGTAAGAAAAGTATCACAACTCTTCTTTCATATGGAACTGGAGACCACAGCGCCGTTGGTGATCCAGTTCGTGGGTTTCTTACACTGGATATCGACTACTTTTGTGGCTGCCCACGCAATCTTCTGTTTGAAGTGTTGCCACATGTTGTCTTTTGTGGTAGGTACGAGGTTGTCTTTGAAACGACCGTCGAACTGCATGCCGGAAAATAGTTTTTTTTCTTTGAGTTCTTCAGTTGCTTAACATTTAGTCTTCTGTACTGTCAGGGTGATTTACAGTAAACGGGCATACGAGCATGAATAAACAACTTGGTCCTGATTAGCCTATGCTCAGTACTGCATTTAGCCCCTCATTTCACTCGTTTGGTGTGTATTGTGTGAATGTCGCATTGTCACACGACCGCATAACCAAACAGCTGATGGTTAAGTCCGTCACTATATCGTTCACAGCTAACTGGAATCGAGTGTTTGTGGTAGCCAGCTTGTTGGTAATACAGATTAAACGAGCAGTTTACGCCCTTATTTACTTCATTATTGCTGTGAGGGCGACGAACACCTGACGAAACTGTTGCATCGCGTTCAATCCGTGCGTCGAGGTCACTCAAAAGAAACGGTGTTGCTCATCAGTGTCGAACGATTTGCAGTAGAGCGCTGCTACCTTGATGAGGTGGTCGGGCTTGTGTACTGTTTTCATCCGGCGGGCTATGGTGACTAGGACTCCGGTCCTTGCAGGTGCAACCTTGTCAAACAGGCCAAAGGAGAGCAGTCAGACGAAAAGCAGTTACACTCATAGGATTATATGTTGCACTGCTGACCGCATAGGAGTGCTCGGGTGATGAGGTACGATCCTATGAGCATACGGCGGAACTATTTTTATATTTGCGGCACTGCTGTCTTCCGTATCAGGAAGAAGGGGGTTAGAAAAGGTACCCTCAAACAACGAGCACTCCGATCGCCCAACGGTTGACTGTGATCGCCGGCGTATTATCCAATACGGTCGAGGAACATTCGTTATCTCTCAAAAGCCTGATGTAGCTTCGAGTACATCCACTGCGTGCAGCAGTGCTCAGAATGAGACATCAATGTCTTATTCACTGCGCTCTCGGGCTAAGCAAACCCCTCACTGCCAAGTGAGTCAGACTCTTGAGTCATTGGCTCCGGGTGGGGTCCCCCAAGAAAACCCCATATCCTGTTGTCTCGCAGGTCAGACTTTTGAATCAGAGGCTCGGGGTGGGGTCCCTCAAGTCAACCCCCTTCCGCGGCATAAACGACCGGGAAGTATCAGGAGTTATCGTTCTCCCGACAGTGACATTATTCATTTAGCACAACTTCCTCTTACTGTTTTACCCCCCAAATCTTTTGCTTTCCATGTGCCTTCGGGCGATTATTGTTTTCTGAGGTCAAGACAACTGATTAACATTGGCGCCTTCGATGTCCGCACTCTCCGACAAGTCGGTCAGCAAGCTGTTCTGTAAGTACTCTCTCAAGTCTGGGTATTGTTGTGTGCTGTGTGTGGGAGACGCGAGTCTGCGATTCTAACACCGTTATCCACTTTAGCTCACTTCTAGAAAACTGTCGACCCAAGCACTTCTCTTTCAGAGTTTCTGATGACGCCGAAGCTGAATCTCGTGTTTAAGCTGGGGATGGGAATCGCACTGAGTTCCAGAGCATAGCAATGTTTGCTTGACTGGATCCCGGTATAGTCTGTCGATGCAAATCAGAAAGGCACTGCCTATTCATTATACCTGCGTACTCTACAACAGGCGGCTGTTCGGATGTTACCAAGGTTGCGCTCTATGACGCCGTCGTTGACCTTTTGAGGCAAACTAAACACTCAGACATTGTCATACTAGCGAGCGATTTTAATGCTCAGCTTGGTCGTCTTTCTCCGAAGGAGAATCAGCTGATATGTACGCTTGATGTCTGGGCACAACTCGCTGACATTGGTGACAGACTGCTGCAGTTGTGCGCATCCCACGGTCTCCGTATTTCGAGCACTGCATTCCAACACAGGAAGAAGCGTTGTGTTACTTGGCGCCTTTCGTGTGCTTCTCAGCCGTGGACACAGTTGGATCATATAGGGGTCAGTTACAGGGGACGCCACTCTGTTAAGGACTGTCGTGCCTTTTAGAGCAACCACCTTGACTGAGATCATGTTGTTGGGCGTGCCCTTTTTGTTTTATCGTTTGTCCAGAGGACACACACTCTGTATTGCAAGGCATTCGAGCTGGGAGAGTATGAAGAACGTTTATCAGGAGGCGTTGGTGGACAAGTTGCGTGGTTGGAATCAAGTGAGTGATCCTAACGAACACAGGGAACAAATCGCCGAAGCTATGAAAGCATGGTGTGAACAGGTATGTTCCGAAGGAGCTGTTCACTTTCGACAGAACTGGATTTTAGTCACGTCGATAAACCTCATGAATAAGCGTCGATCGATCCCACCTTGTTCTGAATATGATGATGACCGTCGGGAACTTAAACGCAAGCTGACTTAAAGTTTGCGCAAAGACCGTGAGCGATACTTGATCGAACAATCGAAAGAGAGGGAAAAAGCCTTTTTTATCTGGAATAGCAGAAGGCATTTTTCCATGATCCGTGGTTGTACTGGCCGTCAAGTAAACCTGTATATGAAAAAGATGGTTCACTTATCACTAGTCAGTCGCGACGACTTGGCAGGTGGGCTGTACATTTTGAAGAACAGTTCAATTGGTCCCAACCAGGTCATGTGGACGACGGGACCTGATCGGTCAGTTATTGCTTTCCGGACTGCCCTCGGTCGGAAGGAGAAGTTGATATGGAGCCTAAGTTATTGAAGCGTACTAGGGCTCCTGGACCAGATCTCCTGTCTCCTTTTCTTTTCAAGGATGATGGAGATAGGTTGATATCAGTACTGGCGAAACTCCTCCAGACGATCTGGGAGACTGAAGAGGTACTTCGTGATTGGTGCTTATCAGCAGTAATTCCCCTTTTCAAACAGGGGGCCCGAAGTCTATGTGATAATCACAGAGGCATCAGTTTGATGTCTGTTGTGTTCAAGTTACTCACTAGCCTCATTTTACGTCGGCTGTCTAAGCTCAGATAAAATGGGATACACGAAGAATAGGCAAGATTCCGATCCTGTCGGGGGTGCATTGGTAACATTTTTACCTTGAGACGGATCTTGGCACATCGGCATTCTTATGAACAGCCGACCGTCTTGGTCTTATTAGACCTAAAGTCTGTTTTCGAATCAGTTGCTCGTAACGTTCTCTGGAGCTGTCTCCTCCGCAATAAAGTACCAGGGAAATACGTGAATCTATCGAGACCATTGTATGCGCATTCTGCAAGCAGGGTGAGAGTTTATGGACAACTGTCTCGGGCGTTCATCTTTTCTAGTGGTGTTCGTCAGAGGTGTCCGATTTCTCCATTCCTGTTCAATTTTGTCATGGACGACATTCTGGTGGGTGCACTTGAGGAGTTCAGTGAACTTGGTGTTGAGCTCCTTCTTGGCACTAGATTGACCAATCTGGAGTTTGCGGATGATATTGTTTTATTTAACCCCTCTGCCGAAGACATGCAGATCATGCTGCTTAGGGTGAATGACCGGGCTGGTTTGTATGGGATGCACTTCGCCACTTGAAAGTGCAAGGTGTTGCTTCAAGACTGGGATATTCCCATTCCTACTTCCTTTATTACAGGTAATTCGCTTGAGACTGTGAACAGTTTCACATACTTGGGTAGCACT
>LUCH01009380.1:9831-22841 GCA_013368495.1 Paragonimus heterotremus | reverse complement strand
AGCCAGATATCGATCCCGGACTTTTGGTGGCTTTTTGGGGCTACGCTTAGTCTACTCGCGACGTCTGTCGACAGGCTCGATCCAGAGTAATCACATATGTAATGCACCAAGTGTTTATAAACTATGAACCACAGGACAGCCGATTCGGATCCGAAAGGAAAGATGGTAGTAAAGGAGAGATTCTTATTACTAAGTCGTTAGGGTACAACGAAAGTGTTAAAAGCGGAATTGGTGAAAATAACAGCGACCGTGGATAGCGAATCCACCAAACTTTAGAGTAACGAGACCAGCGATTCACGTGAACACGACCAAGCACAGCAGTCATGTAATAGCTGGGCGACAATTCGCAAATGAAACCGGGACACACATAAACAAAGTTCCATTATCGGGGAGGGAGTTTGGACGAAATGCAACGGCCCAATCTTCGACAATGAACGCTAGTAAACTTTGGTAATATTTTGAGATTACCGTTCTTGGAGGGAACGATTTTTTTCGCGCGTACTTTGAAAGATCATTTCGGTCCTTGTAAAAGAGACTCGCAAAGACTTATTAGATATGTTCGAATGTACGAAATATCAGAGACAAAGTAGTAGATGAAACAAAGAGCCTGTCACCTGCTTTCCGTAAGACATACGGTAGTCGTCAGACACTCTACGCTGACAGCTATTCTAATATCGGATATGGCCAAAACTTGCTTCTTTTCTAACGATCACTGTTCCATGAATTTCTTGCACGAATGATTCCGTTTTCTGGGTCTGCGATGCTCGTAGAGTGCCTAAAAAGCCGGTCTTCTTGTTGGGCCAAACCACTCGAAGTCCGGTAATATGTCCGTTCATCACTATTACTATTGTGATTCTGAGCTGAAACGAGAGGAATATTGCTCGTATTCGGTTTACTCAGACATGTCTTTGAATAATGAGTAATAAACTGGCAGTTTGCTAAATAAATAACTATGGACGACTGTCGCGTTTTCCATCTAGTGCTATCAACTAAGTAATTTTTCGAAAATTGACACTTACGATGTTGCTTTTTATCCGTGAGTAGCGATTGGTCAAGTTCCACACTGGAGTGGATTCCATCGTTTCACGATTTCTGACAAGTGAACCGTTTGTTTGAAAGTCCATATATTTTTTCTGAAATATGAATTTCACTATTCCACGAAAACTTTGGAATGCCCCTTTTCACGCCGAAATGGCCGTTTGTAATATACAAGCCGGCCGTTTTCACTTTGACCGTTCGGTGCACTCGCAGACCAACTTTGAAACGACGTGGAGGCACCAGGTAACAGCGTTCTTTAAAAGTAGGGGGTTCCAGTAACGGTCCTGTAAAAGGAAGCAACACAAACACGCGTAAACCACAGTCCCAGTGAGCCATGCACACGACTTACACAAACGAAAACTAAAACGTCGCTGACAATACAGCAGCATACCATGTTACACAATTCGAATGAAACCCATGCGCGCACGCTGGTTTCGACCGTACATTGCACGTTTCCAACTAGTTTCGGTCCTGAAATACTTCACCGGGAAACTACACAATCGCCGAAATGTGCACTCCGCCATGAAAATTCCGAAGGAAGTGTATGCACGATGCAAAATCGGTGATGAAGACCAGCGTGCTGCCTTTATTGAAAAAAGGCAGTTTTTTGACAAAAGTTAGATTATGCATGACGTTACAGCCGCCAACATGCCATCCATTGCCGCAACCCAGCAAGTCCTGGTGGCACCGTAGGGAACCACCGAACCGCGAGATTGACAGGTTTTATTAGACTTGTTATTCTCATGAGCTTGATAGGCCTTGCAGGTTAGTTAGCTGCACGGGACGTGCAACTGATTTAGCCGCCGACGTTTGTGAAAAATGATCGAGTGTAATAGAGATTTGCAGTGGAGCCATGGTCTGTCTTCTGTAATTTCTGGGTTCACTGCGAGTGCGACCACGAGTTCCCTATGTATTTGTACTTAAGGCTCTCTGCCTTATCCACTCCGGTCTTCAGAAACAATTGCGTGACCTGGTGGCTAAATAGTCCAAATTGTAATGTCTTCCAAGACAAGGTCAGAGCGAACAACTTGGTCAGCTTCTCACCTTCTAAGAAGTATATCCTCGACACGCCGACGCCAGCCGACCCTAACATAGCTACCCACAACCGAGGCACTCTGCGTTCTGTAATGGCCAGTAAACCGGCTCAGCAAGACATATTAAGCTGAATCCTTGTAAACGCGATGTGGCTGTGCCTCAGAGAGCTGGTTTGTTCAAATCACCCACCATTACATAACAGAGAAACCTAATGTCCCTAGCCTATTGCCGCAATCACGCGACCATCCACCATCATAGATCGCAGAGCACAAACACTCCCAGGACTCACCATTGTCTCTAGTTTTGCAGACATAATCTCGGTACCTATAACACAGAATTGGTACACAGTGATAAACAGCCTCTTACCTGAGCTCCAGCTTCGCGCAGACGGACAAAGTTGAGAACATGAAACGTCCGTTGCTGGCAAAGCTTCTAGAGCGGCAAGTGTGGTTTGTACGGCCAAGCTACCGGAGATAATCAGTAACCTATCGCCTCTCGCGAAGCCAAAATCCTGGTACAACCGACCTCGAAATGGTCGGCTTGATCCAAGTAGTACTCGTTTCACGTCTGCGGGCGTATACCTTCCTACATGATGGTAAGCTGGTACACATATTTATCCGGTGATGCGTGATTACTAATGTTTTTTCTCTAAATAACAGAAATTGCGACGGCTTATCGAATCAATGAAGACCAAGATCGTAAATATAGTGAAGACTTGGCTGACGCCCGACATATCCGACCTGGAGGTGGGCATTCATGGTAAATCTATTTTTCGTAATGATCGGTTGATCAGCGGAGAAGAAGACTTAGCAATTCACGTCAGCGGTGAACTGCACTCTTTCTCAAACAAAGACCCAGCTCCGCTTTCACTTGACGGGTCTCTGTGAATCAGTGTCATGACACGTCAATCACCTCACATAATTGTCGGCGTCACTTGTTTAACCGTGTCCACAAACTCAGAATAGGATGAGGGTATATGCAGTGCAATTAGATGGGCCACCGCGGCCATTGCTCTAAGTGACCTCGACATCCCCACTGCAGGTCGTTTCATCGGGCTAATCCCTTGTACTGTGGCAACTGAGTTCTACAATCTCCCGCAGGCAGCAAAATTCATCGAACACGTAAATCAACCCAAAAGATGGAGAGAGGATCTAATACTATTTTGACTAGATATAGCGTTAACCACCAAAGGTCGAGTGGTGGTTATCAGTAAAGTGTGGGCTCCGTTGGTTGAGGCGACTGCGCCACAAGCAGCTCCCATCTAATGCGCGATGTCACGATCATCCGCCTTTCAGACTGGCCAGCTTTCGAAAGATGCGGAAACACATCCCAAACCAAATGGACACCACCTATCGAGTAAAACACAATATGCAGACATCTTGAACATTATGTTTCATCTGAACACAGCGGCAACCAGTTCACCTGAATTATACATTATACGCTCTACCTGGAAGTCGTCTTGGCTCAGGTCGTGAATCAAACGTCTAATGAAGGGGAAGCTGCCTTTGTGGGATGCATTTCTTTTTAAACGCGATTGCCTCTCAGACCTGGTATGCAAATGTTTTAATCCGTGCAAAGTAGCTATAGACGTCGACAGCGGGTTTCACCGAGCATCACTAGCAAGATCGATTGCTGACTGTCCTAAAGGGTTCATCGGGCACGTAGCCTTTCTCACCAAGTCAGAAGCGGTTATATCACTCCTCATGGGACCTTCAGGATTTTTTACTTCCCACTACAAAGCAGCTGGTATGCTACATGCCCAACATATATCTGTCCTCAACACCGCCGCCGAGATGGAACAGTGTGCCATGGTTTTCCATCCTTATCGCCCTTCGGATTCATGCCTTAATTTTTTGCCGGTAAACGAACGCACCAAGTTACTCCTACAATACGTTGATACGTCGCCGGGTTCTGATAAGACAGCCCTAATCATGCTGAAAGAGTGTGTCGATGAGCTGGCTGGGCCGCATGTTTGTTTGCCCCAACATCCATATCTTACTGGTTGTGTTCCTGCCACTTCGAATCACAGCGTCATCTCCCACATTTCAAAAGGGGGGGGTCGAGCGAACGTAAGTAACTCTAACTCAGTGGCTATACTACCAAGCATGTCCAACCTAAAGGAGGGCATAGCAGACGGATTCTCCAGCGGCTGCTTAAATAATCACTCACTGTTGGCACCGGAAAGGCATGACTTCAGAAATGGTCAATCATGCACGAATAACCTACTGGTTGCCAGTGACACGTGAACGAAATCTGCCGGAGAATGCTTACCAGTTGGTGATACGTCGTTAGATTTCACAAAGACGTTCGATAAAGTCGACCGCAATGTAGTGCTGGACAAACTGAATAATATGGGGTTACTCAGCAAAGTTTGTTTATGGCTCAAACAATGCCTGCTGCACACATAAAGTTAGAGTCCGAGACGAGTTATCCATGTCATCCACCGCCACAACTGGTGTGCCGCAAGTCTCTGTATTGGGTCCACTATCGTTCCTAGTGTATGCTGGCGACCTCCATGGTGTACATAATCCTCCAGCCGTGGTGTATACTGGGGAGACAAAAATTTTGCACAGCTTCAAAGACGCAGAAGACTCTCAAAAAGAATTGAATGCTCTACATTGATGGTCGGTGGGGAACTGACTGATATTCAGCATATCCAAGTCGGAGCCTATGCATATTCATAATCACCGGATCAGAACTTATCACATAGGTGGTGCCACTCTGGCCACTATCCAGCAGGAGATCAACTTAGGCACTGTTGTTACATCAGATTCTTCCCCTAATACCAACATTATGCCGCTGGTAATGAAGGCCGGACGTAGGCCAATAATGATCGTAGGGTTCTTGGGGTTCTTCCAAATGATAACTTCTCATACAGCTGCTACACACTGATAAAGCAACTGTTGGAAGTCAGCATTCAGGTATATGCGTTCTACTTGAAGAAAGACATCTCTGTCTTGAGGGCTGTCCAGAGACGGGCCACTAAGAGGGTTGAGGGTCTGTAACGATTCACGTCTGATCGCTGAGTTACGCGTAGCCTAAAAACGAATCCCCAACATGAGAACAAGATTGGATTCAACAATTTCCACGGTACTATCAAAGAAATGCACTAGTAATTACAACCAGCAAACCTTGTTCGTTTGCGACGATAATCTCGTCCAACAAAATCAATAGTTTCTCCACAAGACCAGCAAGGTCAAAGGTGAACCGTCACGCCAACAGACCGGAACAAGGATGATCACTCGCGCCGCGGACACTTAATGACACATTGGTTCAACAAAACAAAGCGGGGTGGATGAGGTAGTGGGAACAAGTGCCAGGTTAGTGGGAAAAAATAGGGAATGCAAACGATGGGGGCGAAGTTTCTCAGTTCGTGGATCAACTAATTTACACGGTCTACTCTACTTGTCGCACGAAGACCGTCTGTCGAAACTGGAACTATTCTCACTAGCCCACAGACGTTTGAGAGGCGACCTCATACTAACATACAAACTCTTGTGCTCCCCTTGTTTTTCCAACAAAAGTCCTTTCACACTCGCCGGCACAGTAAGTCTCAGGGACCTAAGTAAAAGGTCTCCATACCACGTAGTAGCCCTTTATGCAGACGACGTGGTTTTATTTTCGGGCCTGTTCGACATGAAACGCACATCCGGCGACGACTCTCATGGCATCGTCAGCCGATACATTCAGGAAGCAACTAGATGACTGGATTTTCCCATATGGCCAAATGACCCCATGTTCACTCATGGTTGTTATTTTCCTCTTCGCTTCACCTCCCCTTCTCGGAGTTTCCTCATCTCTTCCGTATAGTTGTAGGGTTTTTCTCATTTTTATTAACCACCTTGCTCCACGGCTGCACAACAACGTTTTTGCATCACTTTACAGGCTGCTCAAATTGATTAAGTTAACCCTGCAGTGCGGTACAAAATTTTTGCACACCGGTCTGCTCTCCCCTCTGCTGCACGGTCGCTTACCAACACTGCGTTTATCTTTCACTCAATCTTTATAGTTCCGTCTTACTACTGTTGTGAGCCAGCAACGCGACTGACACAAGGGTCGTGTGCTTCAACAGTACCACAAACAAAAACACTCATAGGCGTACGGTACTAGGCCCAGACCGTCACGGTCGCCACAGATGTCAATGCCCAGTTCCTTTACGTATCAAAGAACCGATTACTACTACCAATAATAATAGTATATATTTATGAACGCATCATGCGATACTGCACCTTGATGTTTATTTTTATATTTGTCTTTCGGCTACTTCAGTGTCAAAATATATACTCTGGCCCTACTACTGAATAGCTATGGTGTGAGTTGCATCGCACGATTGCTTCTCCACACTACACTGCGTACATCGTCGCAATTGTGATCGTGCTTCGGCAGTCCACGGTGATTCCGTAATAACCTTACCTGCTGGGTACTGGCAATTCGGTAATCCCTGATCATCTTAAACATCTGTGAACATTTTCGCTGCGTGCAATCGGTAGACCGTGAATATCTTTATCTTTCAGTTAAAATTTTTTTCCAGCTATCGAAGTTGTTGGAATTTTGTGCCGTGTTCCCGAAATTTCGGAATTCCGTCGGTGCGAAATGTTTTGTCTCAATCTTCCGAGAATGTAAGCAAGGAATGTGCGGTAGTCCAGTGGCATAGGCATTAATGGAAAACCAGCAAGTAGGTGCATTCTAGGTCGTTTTGGGGAACTGACAGCGGAATATAATGAAAGTCGATGTCACAGACGCGGAAACGTACCTTTGTTTAAATTTTGACGTAATTAAGCAGAAAAACGTGACTATGCTTCTGACGCTGGAACCGTTGTTAATACATGGGGACTAAGCTTTTTATAAAACTTCAAACGTAAAGTACGCCTATCAACTTATTTCAGCCTAGCACAATGAGAAAAAGCTGGACAAGTTTATAGTATTTCCGTGGTTATGCTCGCCATGCTTCGCCATTCTTTGATACCACTGTTGTAAGATTTTCTATGGAATCATTACGTACGTTTGAATGGAGACGAGGTGACTTGTTGAACAAACGACATCAGGGAGCGCTTTCCGCTCGAAAGCTGACAACATTTCAGTGCGTTTGTCCCACCTTACGAGGTACGCCAAACTGTACTCCTTGCTGAGACACTTAGAAATGCTCTGCCCATTTGTCCTACCTTACTGGTAAAGCAAAACGGTACGCTGCGCTGAAACACATAGGTGGACGAGTGAACCCATTGAGGACAAAAACGTGGGTATATTAACGTGAAGTATGTATTTGATGATTGTGGAAAAAGGTACATACTACCCGTGCTATTCTTCAGCACAGAAATTAGCCTCTGGTTTTTATGTGTTATGGGTGTTCTCCCGGATAACCGAAACCGTGTATCAGATTAAGTCTCCATTATGTCGTTTATCGCATCCGATATCGGCAAGAAAACTGTGTACGCATGTATGAAAGAACTCACTTTCTGCAACTATATCAACAGGATAATCGCTCCATATTATGTCGATTTGCGCCTTTGGTCTGTGTGCAAGCGGTACATTGTCAGCTGACCGGTCTACGTCGACGTCTGTTGTTGGTGGTGTGCGGGGTTTCCTCCCCATAATCCCTGAGGAAGTACAAACAACGGCTGAAGTAGATGGAACTGACAAAAATAAGGATTCAAAACGTGCACTTGCCAGGCGATTGAGATTGAAGCTGCTTGCCACAGAATGTACGCTCGTTTATGTCTGCTACTTGGATACGTTCAGGGTAAAAAATCAGCTGATCGGCATCACAGCGATGGCTGTCCGTTTGTGCTGGGTCACCGCAGCGTCTACATGGCAATCCTGTTTCAGGCTCATTCACCTACGTCGGTTGCATACTGCTTGTGGGTGAGCCACGGGGACGTTGTGCAAGGATAGGCTAGTTTCAGCACTTTCCACTACTTTGCTGGCAAACGCAATGATGCTGTTGAAGCAGGTCATTGCAGTGTGGCTGCTGCAGTCTTGCAGTTTTTCAAGTACATGATGGAGGGCTTTGTAGTGACGGTTGGAGTTGACCGCAACAAGAGGCTGGCGCTGTGGGTCCACCAACCGTCGGGTTGGCAGGTTGCACTCTGCCAGCCACCGTTCATGAATGGGGACGTGAACTTGTGGACGGAAACGAAAATTACAAAACACCTTACCGTAGGGGTAGAAATGTTTCCGAAACACAGAGAGAATATGTAGGCATGAATGCTAGTCGTAGGACGTTATTTCCCGAGCTTTCGTGTCCGGGAAAATTATTTTCCTGGAATAAGTCGTTTCCATGGCTTGGTAGCCGATGCAGAAATTGAAATCGTTGAAATCTGCGTCATGGTCTCATATCTGTTTGTTTCAACTGACCATTAGTTAAAAACCATCATCTATTATTTGTTTTTCGAAAACTGGTGTGTTTGCCGTTGTTGTGGTCGACTGCGTATGTAAATGCTATCACAAGAATGCTGAGGTTATTTTTAGTGTACTTTTTCATTTTTATCATTTGTTTTCTTATTTCACTTCCAGTTGTTTATTTTCTATTTCTAGGAAATGGATTTTATTACTATATTCAAGGCGATGTTTGAGGATCGCAAATTTCGCACGTTCTCATACTTTCAGGAGTGTCTTCAGAAGTACATGGACGAGGTGGGCGTTATTTATGTTCGTGGGACGAGCCGTAGGTCGAAAACTGCCTTAAGTACGAGGAGGTAAGATGACGTGGTTTCCTGAGAACCGCGCAGATTTATTATCCTTGTACGAAGTACAAAAGGCGTGGGCGTATGCAGGGGTGTGCGACGCATCTAGTTAGTTAACTGTTGTTGGTTTTAACGAACCACTTCTCGCGACACATGTTGCAGATCACGATTTCACGTGGTCCGTCGAGATGCGTGTCTGGTTGTGAGTTTTTTCGAGCTGGAGCACAGCCACCCTCTCAGTCGTCTGCCATTTGAGTCCCATCCTAATAATCGTGGACTCACCGTCGGTGAATTGAACGAGTGCGGGAGTCTGTTCCAGTAAAATACACTGACTGCCGACCTTTAGCAATATGTATCGGATGTTTACGGAAAGTTTATCACAACCGCTGACGTTGGAAACATCCGCCGCAAGTTAAAATCTGCAACGTTAAGTGGGTTTGTTACGTAAGATTGATCACTGTATGTTAGAGAACCTTGATGAAGTGCTGTCGGTGATTAGTGATAAAGGTGTAGTGTGCACTCTGAGGGGTGAAGGCAACCGATATACAAGTATCTGCTTCATCCTGCAAATGCAGATTGAACTATTCCGACGTTTCCCACATGTTATGAATGTGCATGCAACTCACGGGACAGACAGGCACAAATATGTCATCGTATATTTCCTCATACTTTCGAAGTTGGAAGTTATATCAGGTCCTAGTGACAGACGGTATGGGACACGGCCGACTCGTGATGTACGGGTACGTTCGTAATGAGAAGTATGCTTCGCTAGGTAGACTGTACGAAATTTTTCGGGAAATGATGGGCGGTCACATTGCGGTGAAAATATTTTTCATGGATAAGATGGTTGGGCAGATGAGGGCAGCCTATGTAGTGTTCGGGTGCGACATCCAGCTGTGTTACTTTCATGTATGCAACGCCGTACGTAAGCATGTAAGTTGGCAAAATACGTCCGTCATATTTGATGTCAGATAAACTCTTTTCGCAGTCGTTTTCTCTTCCACCGAACGACTACGGCCAAAAATGAGGAAGAGTAAATTGCACTGTTACACTGTTAACCGTAGGTTCAAACGTGATCTGTACATCATCGGCCGAACGTATAAGAAGTTTCTGAAATATATGCTGTGTAATTGGCTGTACATCAAGCCTAAGTGGGCCATCCACGCTCAAGGCGATGTTGTTCACTTCGGCAATTGAACGAATAATAGGCTGGATAAGGCGAACGGGCGGTCGAAGAAGATAACGCACCCGAGGGACTTCCTAGCCGTCATCATTCAGAAAATATGGAACCACAGTGAGTGGCTGCTACGGGAGTATGAAATACAAACGACCTATGGATGCGACCGTCGTGAGGTTGTCGATGTTGACGGGTACGTGAAGAATATTCTCCACAGAATGACGACGTTCGCAAGTCACCTTGTCCAAAAACATCTGAAGGGACGGGCTCCACGACTCCCTTTCGAAACAATGTCTGAGTGCCGGGTAAGCACTTCTCTAGTATTCACTTTGAACATTACAGTTTCAAGTGCAACAAGATGGCGGCGCTTTCGTCATCGACAGCGTACACAGCAAATGTGAATGCACTTTCTACCGTACATTGTGGCTTCCATGCATTCACATTCTGTCGGTGTTTTGTAACCATCTCTACCCCTACGGTAATGTGTTTTGTAGTGTTCATTTTCCTTTACAAAGGTGAGGTCCCCATTCATGAGCGGTGGCTTGCAGAGTACAGTTTGCCAATTCGGTGGTTGGTGGGCCGGCAGCTTTGGCCGCTTGCTGCAACCAATTTCAACCGCCACCGCAAAGCCCATAATCATTTGCTCTAAAAACTGCATGACTGCAACAGCCGCACGGCGGTGGCCTGCTTGAACATCATCATTGCTTTCGCCAGCAAGATAGTAGAGCGTGCTAATACTAGCTTATACTTATCCGACTTCCTGATGGGTTCAACTACAAGCGGTATGCAACCGAGGTGGGTGATAAGGCCCACATGAGGACTGCCATGTGGACATCGCGGCGACCCGGTACAGATGGACGGTTGTTGCTGTGATACCGATCAGCCGATTTTTTATTCCAAATGTATCCAAATGGCAAACATAAACGAGTGTCCATTCTGTGGCAATCAGATCTAACCTCAGCCGCTCGGTAAGTGCACGTTTCGAATCCTCATTTTTGGCCGAAGGAGGCGCGAATCAGTATTACCTGGAGCGACTATCCTGTTGATATAATTGCAGAAAGTAAGTCCATTCATATATGCGTACATATATTTCTTGTGGATATCACTTGCGATGAACGACACGATGATGAAGACTTCATGTGATACACGGTTTCAATCATCCAGGAGAACACCAATAACATATGACAACCGAAGGATACATTCTGTGCTGGAAGAAGTGGAGGTAGTATGTGCAGTTATCAAATACGATTATCAAACAATTATCAGATACATAATTCAAGATTCTATCCTCTTGCTTCTGTCCCTAGTGACCTCACTCGTCCACGTATGTGTCTTAGCATGGGGAACGGTTGGGCATAACTCGTAAGATAAGACGAATGGACGGAGCAGTTATAGTTGTGTAAGCATGGAGCACAGTTTGGCATACTTTAAGTTAACTGGACGGAGCAGCTATTAAGGTGAATGAGTACGGCATTATTAGGCGTGGATCACAGCTTAAGTGAACTTGACGGAGCAGCTAGTAGTGCGAACGTACACTACATACTTAGGTGTTGATCATAGTTTATGTCAACCGGAGGGAGTAACGAATGATGTGAACGCATACTTAAGCGTTAACTGCACGGAGCAGCTTCTAGTGTGAATGCATACTACTGACTTAGACGTTGATCATGGTTTAAGTCAACCGAACGGAGCAGCTACCAATCTCAGCGCAAGACATATGAATTGGAATAACCAACGCGTGCAATAATGTCGAAGTATATTTTATAATTTGAATAGAATAGTCAGAAGACACAAATTACGATATGAATTCATTTTGCACACTTGTCAGTCGTAAACATGTGACTAACATGGAAACGAAACCAAGCGAGACTTAAATGAAACGGTCAAAAGTACAAATTAGGTTGGATCGTGATTAGCACCCACGGTCAAACCCACGGTAAACGAAGGTTGAAAGTCAGTTATTTTCGTGCACATAGGACCGGCTGTTGAAGGCGTATCAACAAAACTTCAATATACTTGAGAAGTTGTGAGTTGTGAGCGTTCATCAAGATCTCAAACGAAGATGCGGTGTTGACACTGCGACCTGTAGTCTATGAGTGCCTGCAATGGATGAAGCGGCGTTTCGTCTTCACTGAGTGTCATTCATTGGCGGGTTAGACACTGCAACTCTCATCCAGTTTGATATGTGATCCTTGGCCCTGGTTTCGAGCATCCTTTCTGCTCTACCAATGTATGCGTTTCCGCAACTACAGGAAAACTGATAGATGCAACGACTGGTAGAAAACATAGGGGTTTGCTTTTTGACCGGGGGTAGAGGTAACCTAGTGGTTTGTGAGAGCAGGACAAGCTTTGCCGCATTATATACCCGTTTTAGTACGGCGCTGATCGTCTTACCGAAGGTGTTCAACAGTCCACCTCCTTTGAAGAGGAGTTTGATGTAAACATCTTTTTTGGGGACGTCCAAAGTTACACTTTTCGCAGGAGTAAATTTGCTGTACTTCCTAATGAAACGTTCTGGGAAATTGTTAGCATGAAGCGTTCCATACAACACTGTTTGCTTAGCTCGTGATCTGTCTTTGGAGCATATTGTTGATGCTCTGTAAAACAGTGTGCGTGCTAAGGATCTTTTGTATGCAACAGAAGCAAAACTCATGAAATTCATTTATTGTCCCGTCCATGTTGACAGAACGTTCGATAGAACCGTTCGAACGGCGCCTCACCAGGATGTCCAAGAAGAGCAAACTGTTCTCACCCTCGTACTCAAATGTGAGTTACAGATTTAGGTGGACAGAGTTAAACGCATGAATCGTTTTTTGCACTTGTTTCCTGTCTTGTCCAATCAAAATCATGTCGCCATCATATAGTTTGTAGAGTTTTGATTCATCTCCAACTGGAAGCAATGCCTGTTCAACATTGGCCTTAAACGAATCGGCTAAACAGGGCCGAGTGGGCTCCCCATGGCTACACCGTCCATCTGTTTAAAGTCCTTATCCGAAGAATAGAGTCTCACATTTTCAATGCATGGTAAAAGTAATCGCTTTAAATAGTCAACGGCAGTTGGAAGAAAAATGGAGTTG
>LUCH01009379.1:0-10496 GCA_013368495.1 Paragonimus heterotremus | reverse complement strand
GTTGTTTCTTAGCATCACTGAATATAGGCACATTTGCGTTCGAGAGTGAAATATCTGAAGAATTCAGGATTAAGGTGTAACAACTGTTACGCTGAAATTAGCGTCAAACCTCAGCTAGGTAGATTAATCCATTTCTATACCACTGGAACAATCGTAACTGTCCAAGATGCAACTGGTGGCAATGAAAGTTGTAATTGCACGGAACACCGCGTCTGGAGACAAACCTATACAACCTGTTCACATTCGTCGAGTTGATAGTACAGTATCATTGAGTTATGTCACAAGCAATATTTACATGACAATTATCTTCATATATATATATATATTTACATTGCAGTGTATACGTCCCGAAGGTGAGGCATAAAAACTAGCTTGCTCGCCACGTTTAAACATCTGACAGCTTCAACTAGTCGCAGTCCCCGATATTACACGCATACTGTGTACATCGCTTAGTTGTTCCAAATAGGGTAATGTCTTCAGCCTAACTCAGAATCTCCTGATAGCAGAGTTGTCGAACAGAATAAAGTGGACTCATCTGTTTTTCTTCTGAACACTTTCCAGACAAGATTACCGTCGACTGTTTGAATATAGTTGATCGCTCATACTCATTGTTTGGTTACTCGTATCATAGTTAATCCACTGGTCCCAACAAAACTAGGGTCGGGATGCAAGTTCCGAGTTGGAACAGGATATACATTACTGATGAACTCTAATATAGACCAAACTGGAGTCTAATACTTGTTTGAGAAGTGGGCTGGCCAATAGAGAAACCTGAATACAGAGGCTTTGGATAATGTATTGATCAACTTAGACTATTTTAAGTGTTCAAACTTCGTTTTTTACTACACCTGTTTACCTGTTCACCCAATAGAATATGCAGCTAGAAAAAATGCCAAGGTAAATGTTTTCGCGTTTTTTTCGTTTTGTTGCACTTACTGCTAAGGAAAGACGTCCTCAAGCGAATCACATTGATAGGTTTTCAATTATCTGAATTTCCATGGGCTAAATGGAAGAAATAAATATATAAGATTATGCAACCAAGTTTTGTAAACATACATTGCGGGAGAACAAGGGACTGACTGTCATAAAACTGTTTGGACGCCTGCCATATCGACTGATAAAATAACGGATGTGAGCAGAATAATAAGTTCTTCGCACTGCCTGAATTGAGAAGACCTCACATAATTGACACGTGAGATGAAAATATGCATCTGTTAATAGGAAATGTAAATATTTGAATGGAGACGCCTTCAAACGGCAGTGCATGTACTGGACGTCAGTTCACCTAATTGAACGCTTCAGTGAGCGAATATGGTATAGGCCTCAAAAGAAAACCGAAAGTCCTCAGAAGCAAGCCAAATTGAACAAAATTAAAACATGTATAAAAAGATGACTAACATAAATTGAAAGACGTGAAGTTTGAGAAACAATGTCAAGCAATTCCAGTTAGTGACATACTTCGTGGTTTGTCAGTTAGACCATAGAGAGATGTGTAAGCTTTGGATGAAAAAATCAAACAGATGACTATAAGAGATTCTCAAAAGACACCGCATATCGCTTTCAGGTATATTTACAGTGCTGGGCGCTGGTTGTATGATAATAAGTAGAGAGACAACGGATAAAACTGCCTTAAAGTTTATAACAGAGTCCAATAAATAATATTTGTGTGTGTACATATACGGTTAACGAGTTTGATGCAATTAATCACAAGTACGATTATGACTGGCAATTTCCGATTCATACTTGACGAAACGACCACCAATGGCTATTAACCGTTGGATTCTTACTTAGTGTTTATTGTGAAGCAGAGTGAACTCGACAATGTTTTGTCGTCGCCCATTTCTTGCAATACATTTGATTTTAGCTTCCAAAATTAGTGGCACCTTAATCTCAAGTGTGTACTCAAGCACCCATAAAGCTTTTTTCGTATGCGTGTCTTAGAACACTTTTGGCAGAATGCATACTAGCCTTGTAGTTGTCTTTGGTCGTTTCAGTTTATAGCATTTCTGTTATCTTTATAAGAATGAAGAACATGGAGTTGGCAGGTATGCCAAATATTTGCATAAGTTCTTTTTTCTAAATTATAATGACATTCATAAAATCGTCCATACAATTTGACGAAGTATAACGCCAGTCCTAAAAGACAAATCACGTCTCATCATTATGCCTCGATCACAGCAATTAATCTGAACAAACGCCTGAACGTTCATACATAATTCCAAAAATGATTCATCTAGATTGCCAACTGCGTCTACCGTAACATGTGAACTAAGCAGCAGCACAGCAGAATACCGCCCAATACGTAGTTTTCTCACTACTACCTTAGGTGAATGTATGTTGTTCACACACAGAATAAGCACTCAAATGTCGAGCGTAAACATGCTGGACAGTCACCCAATGGCAGGTGTGAATTGCGATAACTTTCAGACAGACGGCAACAACAGCTCATACTGGATGAGCATGGCAACACGTTTCTTGATTATATATCAACTCAATATATGTGCCTAATAACGGCCATGTCCAGCACAGTGGATCGTGACCTGGTTACACAACACGGTTTTCCTGCTTTGTCCTACCTGGTTCATTCTAAATGAACTCACGTGTTATTGTCATTAGTAATAAAAAAGCGGAATATTTGTGGAATGATGTGTTTTGTCCATGTTGTAACAGTGTGAAGTTACTAACTAGAAAATCAAGTGATTTGCTTATTTTGCAACCAAAACCAGCTATTCGCTCATGTATTAATCAAAGCAATTTAAGAGCTGACATACTGCAGAGTACAAAAACAACTTAATTGGTGACAACCAGTTAGTCTTTGCACCTTTTATTAAATGAAGCGTCTGGAAGTTCTAGTCTCCAGAACTGTTCCCTTTTGAAGTATGTTCACTAAGTGACGATAGTGAAACGGTATGTAAGTGGGTCAAATGCGTGGCAGTAGTTTGCTGCCGATTTACGCTCTGCCGTCAGATATATAATGTTTGCTCACGCAATATAACAGCAATCCATTCCGGCGATTTTGCTACTTCCTGCCTTGAATAATTGTTACAATAGCGCAAACCATCATTGCATTCAAATGTGTATAATTAATCTGGAACTACCCTATCTCATATCTTTAATAGAAAACCGGGGGAGGCGCACTGATCATCCTCATGTGTAATATGTACGGAGAATTGAAAATCTAGTGTGCGTGGAGTATCACGCATTGTTTCAATGTAGTCGACAATGTTTGTCTTACCATAAATATATCAATACGGTGATTTTAGTTTATTGCCGGTTATCCAAATCTCTTAATCAGGTTTATTTTTATCCGGTATTTTCTAGTTGACGGTTTGAACAACAACCCTGACACAAGAATTATCAATGGATGGAGGCCGTTAACAGCAGAATATCCTTGGACCGCGATGATGAAAAGAGTGATTCATCTCAATAAGAGCTCACACCTCATGTCGGCATGGGAAGCCACAATCATTTCAGAACGATGGTTGCTTACTGCAGCCCACTCATTTTCGGATGGCAGTAAAAAAAATGCAGGTGCGGTTTAACACACATTCAAACTGAACATCTTTCATAATTGATTGCAGCATTGTAGTCTCTTAAGCATTTTAACAAGTCCTATTCAATAATCAATACTATACTTCATTGTTGTATTAGTCATGACTGTTCAGTGGTGCACAGTTCCACTAAGACGAGAATGTAAACCTTGCTCAGGCACTTGTGATGTTTATCAGCCTAACGCCTTTAAGGCAGTATTGGACTATACGGCGTGGATGCTCTGCAACCTTTGTGTTTTGGTTTACATGAACTTGCCGCATACTTTCCCAGTTTGGTTTACCGTTGTAATTACATATCTGGTCAAATGAAACGGTTATGGTCGCTTATCAAATCAACTGTTAGGTGTGAAATGTGTCTCGGCGTCTTTAAATCATAGATAGCTTCACTAGCCACGTCATGTTAACAGAAAGCAACTGATATACTGCAATCAAGCTATCATACTGTTGCTCAACTTCTTCCCAACATAGAAGCAATTGGAACAAGTAAATGTAACTAATTCGACATCTATCTGGTAGAAGATAATGATATCTGACATAACGAAATATACAGCAGAAGTCCAATGGTAGCCAATAGAACGGTTGTTAGAAGAATATACTCTCGTTCAGTGATAAATATGTTGCTTGACTGATGTGGTGACCATCGGTTCCCTTGTCATAACTACCAAGCTGATTACTTTGGTCGACCAAAAGTTTCCACTTATTCCTTCTATTTGGCCAAAGCTCCAGATGTATTCCAGGTTCCACGGCGAGCTCTGTTATTTTTTTGATGGGTCACAACCGGTTTGAATAAACTTCCTGAGTTGATTACAGCATTATTGTTAAAAATGAGTCAAGTGGAAACCGGAAACAAAATAGTTTTTGTTCATCTGGAATGAAAATGTTTGCAGTTAATTATCACCCCGTTCGATCCCACAATGTCTTATTCCCATAACTGCAAAAAGTATGATTTGAAACAAACCTGGGACAGTCGTAAGCTGCGGCAATACTAGTTAATATTTTTAATGTATCCGCTTTCTGTTCGAATACACATTAAAAAAAACCAACTTCTTATTGATCCTATTTTGGGTGCGAATAAGGTCTCCACTACTAGTCTGCATCGGCCCCCATCAAAAAATGGCTCTTGAATATAATTTTCGTAGGTTTATGACTTCAGTCAAAAATAGTTCCCCTAGTGTAAGCTGGTTGGGGTTAGTTTTCAAGTAAGCGTTATCTTCAAATAACGTTGAACTAATCGTTTAGTATACTACCCTGAATCATACTAAATTTCATCGAGCGCGTCAGCTGAAATACACAACATCAAGTGTTAATGTTCTGGAAAACATTAAGCCACAGTTTTATGAAAATATTTAAAGACAGAAAATATGTTTGGAATTGTGGTGATTGCACTTGTTCGATAAAAAACCAAGTCGCATACGAATCCAGCATCTCAGGTGGTGCAATGGATTTGTGTACAGAAAGTATGCCTCTTTTTAAGCAGATGATAATTCTTACTATGCGAGTTGGTCGTGGTGTGAGTCTGAAAGAAAGATAACACCAGTATTTATTATGAAAAACGTTGATGTAGGTTATGTGCACATCAGCTATCCTTCGGACGCATTGCCTGATGCAGGTGAGGATGTTTCCGAGACACCTAAGTTTTCAGTGGCAACCTCTTGTGAACAAAACACTCCTCACTGAACGGCATTAGATTATGTTTTCTTGTTTTTTCTTCTTAGTTGAGAGATTGCCGAAATACACCATTTTGTATGAATTCCCAAAAATAGTGGGTGGTGGTCCTTCATTCGTGCCACACTTACAGCAGCAAAGCGTTGCAATTAGTTTTGCCTATAAATCAAAGCATGCCGTAAGTAATGTGCCAAGATCTTTGAATGAATCTGAGACTACCATGACAATACAGTTTACGGAACACAGGAAGTATGGTGACGCATTGGAATTGGGTTATTCCTCAGGTGGTGAGATATTACACTCCAGTATTCGAAAAAAATTGAACGATCTCCCTGAATCAACTTCCAGTATGTTAGTGCTCAGTTTACTCAGTTCTCTGCATCCGGTTATTCACACTGTATCGCATTTCACGTAACCTTCACAGCTAGTAATTTATTCTGTTCAAATGCAATATGAAATTGACCCCACCAAGAGTGAACCACCGAAAACAATCTTCCCGGTCTCGCTTGCGTTCATCTATACAAAACACTTTCATCAATACAAATGTGCTTACTGCTCACTCACGCATTCAACCAAGAAGGCCTTTTTATCAAATGACATTTTTTTATTTCTAATCGACAAGAAGACCTCGATATGTATCATATGAACGTGGGAAATCCGCGAGCGGTGGTGAGAGAGCAATTGCGTTTGATTTAAGAGCACATTAATAATATTCTCATGTCAATTTCCCAATACTATATTTGAGCACTGACAAAAAAATTAAAACCACTATCAAATGAAACAAACTGAACAGACTTACGGAGAAATACGAAGAACAAAATATCCTGCACAACAAAAAACTATTCGCAGTTCTAAAATGTCGAATTTTGCAATGATGATCAAAGGATATTTAGGTTGAGTCTCGCCATTGCTTTTATTGTTACAACCCAGCAAAATAATACAACAGTCACTTCACTTTCGACTTGTCAAAATCGTTGGAGTATTTTATTTCACAGTGGCTGACAATTAGCTGGTAAAACGTTTATATCCCCTATTGTTTATTACGTGAGTTTTATTCGTTACACTCATGTAGTGTTAGTCTGTTGAGATGTAACCCGCTCACATTTTTGGTAGTCTGTTCAATGCTCTCGTGATCTTGCGTTATCTATTTTGTATTTAAATAGGTGTAATAGCTATACTTAGGTAGATTGCAACATATGTGAACTAAACTATTTTTTGTAACTTTTTGACCAAATCGCGTGTTTCTTGTCTGTTGGAAATCACTGTTATTCTTCGTGACAATTTATGCTGAACGTTGACATTGTATTTGCATGAACTGAAAAAATTACGGCCAATTTTCGGTTATCGCCGGACTTTACAGATAACATGACAGTAACTGGTTGATAATGGCGAAGAATGAAAACGCAGAAGTCTTTCAGAATACATTTCGTAATGCGTCTGACGACATAGCTGGTCAATAAATAACGCTAGTCTCCATGTCGTACGCTCCAGAACGCGTTCGATACGTGTCAAAAATACGTCATGGATCGTTGACAAATCTATTCGTATATATATACAAAGCTACTCTTTTGTATAATCTTTGACGTACCGCTGCTAAGGTGAAACTCATGAAAACATTATGTGACTCTGAGCAGTAGATAAAGCTGCCGAGTACGTTAGTTTTTCTGTGAAGTTTCTATAGATACAGCTGTTTGTAGACCAATGCGTAATGGACCCTCGTATGAGTTGTGAAGTTTTTTCTATTCAAATTACAAAATGTATGTTAGTCACATAATAACTTTCTAAACAAACCGCATTATACATGCAATATATTGATTGGCCCTGCTAGATATAATACACTAACACTTCATTGGATTGCACGGGAACACTTATCCAAAGAAAACGTCATTGAGAGAAACTATCGGTAATTCCGTTTATCGAAACGCACGTCATCAAAAGAAGCAGAACTCGTTTCAATCAAATCAAATTGACTGTTTCCCAGTCATTCATTAAACGGTTATTACTAGCATAAATTAGGATACTGCTGGTAACAAACACAACGACAACATCATATTTTGTACATTGAACGGTCTATGATTTATCAGTTTTGCACCTCTAAGAGCTCGGAGATACTTGTGTTTTCTTAGAGAATTCATATCCACCTGTAGGTTTAACGTTTGCGTTTGTCATTTAATTTTACTGCGTACGTGAATCACACAATACTGGCTCCAACAGGCGTGCTGCAGTGTCTGTGCAGTGTGTCTGAGCAACACTGAATGCATTGGTGGACAGTGAACGCTACAACATGGCTGTGTCATGTTTTAGATTGACCAAGCGTTGACACCCGTGAGCTAAATCTTGCAACACTATGTCGAGAGATTGTTTACGCCTGTCAAGCGACCCAGTTCTTATGTCACCAACAATTTGTGACTGTAGTCCGCAGACATAAATCAATGACGTAAACTGGCTTTCCGTCGTAGCAGATAACTTGAAATGTTCACATTTAAGATTGACTCTAACGGCATAAATAATACAACTTTCTCCCTTTCGTCTAATTAACTTCATACATTGATAATGGGTATTAAACAAAGAGGAACGCCCACCGAAAATTTCCAACAGCACCTTGATTATTTCACCAAAGGATAGCTCCCGGCTATTTCTAGAAAGGATGATATTGCAGTGCCGTGTGTTATCTGTCGTGCCGATTTCCCGAAGCAGTTGTCGAACACGCCAAGCATCGTCTTTGTGTTTGAGTTCGATGTTGAAGATATCTCCGTAGTGTTCGAATCACGACTGGAAGATTAACTGAGCATCAAGGTCGCAGTGGAACTCCATGAAACTGTTGACAATTACATCGAGGGAAGCAGACTCACTCTGTGATGTTGACAGTTGAGGTATTATCTGCGTCAAGCATTCCAGCAGTCGGGCTTGAGCTGCTTTGCATCGAGTTTGCTAAAATTTCAAGATAGCTTCCAAGACTTCAGCAGTTATTGACATCTTGCGTGGGTTCAGGTCGCCAAATCTGTTGCGTTTCTGGTTACTATAACATCAAACTATCCCGACTGTTACAGTCCTGAACATGTTAAACTGCGGGCCCTGAAACGTAGTTAGTCCAGAGTAGAATGAGAACACTTGGGGGTGATAGGGCGTAGGTTTATTGAACAAGAGGGAATAAATCACATTAACGGTGAGGCATTTA
Source organism: Paragonimus heterotremus (assembly GCA_013368495.1). Lineage (NCBI taxonomy): Eukaryota > Metazoa > Platyhelminthes > Trematoda > Plagiorchiida > Troglotrematidae > Paragonimus > Paragonimus heterotremus. The sequence goes on along the minus strand of LUCH01009379.1, from coordinate 2,102 downwards.
TAAGACAACCAGTCACCCAATCGGTTTTGTGGGTACCGCAATTGGATCGTTCTGGGCCAGGGTTAGAAACAGCGGAATACACACGCGTACGTTGGATAGACAGCTGAAGTGTGGACAACGGCGGACACGGATGCCGCATTCCTTCTTTCTTTAATTTGGCTTGGTTTCACCAGCCTAAAAATATTCCACTGGTTTGCACGTTCTACACCATCGGCGAGAAACCTCTTCATGTGTGCGTAGTTCCAGTAACGGGTACTCTTCCCTAGAAGAACTGTGGTTCGGGGTATAGTCTGAGGTTGATTCGCCCAGTGTTGTGGACACGGAGCGATCACGCATGTGGTCTTCATGTCTAGTGGTGGTTCAAAATCTCGCACAACAGTTTCGGTGGTTTGGCTGTTTTCAGCTCTGATTTGTCCGGGTTTCAAACATTCTTCATGTGGTACATTTACATAGACTGGATCGTCAACATTTACAACGCGATCATGTGAACTTCGATAGTACAAAGTTTTGGCTTCTTCCTGTCTTCGTAAGTTCTGAGTGAACAACAGCTCTGCTGAACGTTCCCCTGTAGTTTCTGCTGCGTCGTGCGATATGCGAAAAGGAATTTTTCCAGCTTTGTTTCCATCGGTGCTAGAAAGTGTTTTTCCAGTCCGCTTTTAACTGTGCACTGCACGTTCAGCTAGCCTGTTGGACCCTGGATATTAAAGACTTGTCTTTGAATGTTGGATCAAGATAAAGTTAGTGAAGTTGTTGGATACAACAGTTTGAGGAATTCCAAACATACCGAAACAATAACGTAAACGTGAAGTGGAGATTTCTGGTGTAGCGTTCGTTACAGGATAAACCTCAGTCCACTTCTAATAAAAATCTATATGTAATAAACACATATATTGCTCCGTTGGATCAAAACAGTTTGTGGACAAACTACCAAGGTTTACCCGACCATCTTCACATCTCCCAATAAATTGTCCCACATCCTTTTCGGAGTTCGGCCACCACACGTAATTTCTAACTAAGCTTTTCATACCAGTGACACCCGAGTGACCATCATGTAACTTACTGAAAATACTTCTTCGAAACTGTAGCAGAATAATGACCCGTGAACCGCAAAGCAAACAACACTCTTCTGAGCTAGGTTTCATAAGGCGACTATAATAGGGCGCTAGTTGGTCTCAGCTCCTCGTTGGCCAGCCCTAAGAAACAAATCGCTTAATTTGAACAAAAGTAAATCCTGTACTGTTCCTCGAATGATATCTTTACTGGTTACCGGATGCTTCCTTCGATACTGCATCAGATGAATTATTTCAGTAGACATCCACGGCATTCCCGGGGTGTCACTCAAGGGCATTCGACTGGAAGCATCCACAACCCGATTGGCTTTCCTCGGAATATGAGAATTATAAGCAGACAGATGGAGTGACCAACGATGCGTTGCCGGCGATGCCCTTTGATTGATTAAATTCGTCAATCCAAGGAAAAACATAAGATTATTATGGTCCTCGTTTACACCCAAAGTTCTTCCACAAATATGCTGGTGAAACGGTTTCACGGCAAAGATTACAGCTAAAGCTTATTTGTCTTAGGCTGAATAGTTATTTTCGGCTGGGACTAGACACAGAGAAGCGAACGTAACTGGCTTCTGCATTGAAACAATCACTATGTGACTACGAACGATTCAAAAAAGAGGCCACTTTCTCTAACGTTCATCAGGCTACCCATGAAAACAAGCATGATAGATAGGCAAGACCGAGCATGATAAAAGCTATGTTGTGTAGGAGAAATGAGATGGTTTGGAAGGAAGTGGTTAAGGATGGCACGCTTTAATAAGCGTTCCATTACCTTGCGTGGAATACTAGTGAGGCTGATTAGCGGACGTCTCGCCGGAGAGTGCCGGTGATCGGTTTTAAATGTGAGCGCGACCGTTGCCTCTTTCCATGCACTAGGGAGACTGTCAGTCTGGAGTGTCTGTTAGAACAACTTACAAAATGGTTCTGCCAAACTGGCAGCTGCTTCTTTGAGAATTCTGAGATGGATCTTGTCAGGACCCATTGAACGGTGTCAATTTACCTTAAACAGAAAGCCCTCAACGTCCAGCACAGAAA
>LUCH01009378.1:4978-16181 GCA_013368495.1 Paragonimus heterotremus | reverse complement strand
TTACTAATATCGCAGTCTTTCCAGCTGGCAGTTTTCTTTGATGTAATTTTGTCAGCAGATCATCTTGTTTCCATTTTAGCGTACATCCTGGTTTCATGGAAAAGTTAACAAAAGTGGTACCAACGAGTTGTGAAGCGTGTTGAGTTGTCCCACTTTGAAGTAGGTTATAGGCGTCTCTCACGTTTGTAGTATTATGAAAGGCTTAGTACAAATGTTCAACTAACAGTTCGATTGTCGAAATTATAGTCACGCTTTCCTGCTTAATCACGCTGAAATCTAAATAAAAGCATGTGTATCCACGTTTATGACGTCGATTTTCATTATATTTTACCTTCAAATTCCCGAAATAACGTAGAATGCGACTCTGCGTTTATTTTCTATTAATCCTTATGCCATTAAAGAGCCCCACATTTCTTGTTTATATCTTCGGAAGATTGAAACAAAGAAATCTCTAGGGGACGAATTTTCAAGATTTTAGATTCTGCAACATATCACAAATTTTTAACAACTATAATGGTTATGAATTATTTTTTAACTAAAAGGTAACGGAGATATTCACGTTCTGCCAATTACACGCAGCGTATCTTCCTATTCCGCTTTATTTTTACGTAAGGTTTGTACTGAACAGAATGAATACCACTTGTTTGAATTGGTTCCGCCTAACAATACACTTTTGGTGCGCGCGTCTCATCTCCTTGGTGATTCTGTTCCACGTAGATCGGGATTGTCTGTAGTAAACTATTCAGCGACTGCATCTTGGACCGACTATTGGTGTTTATACCTCTTTATTGGTTTAGTCCCCTACAGGCTTTATTTCACCTTGGAGTCGAGACATTCCACCAAATGTTGAAACAGTCTCGCCTCTGATTCTGTCGTCCATCACATGTACGAGAAATTCCGATCAAAGATGTGCTGGAACACCAGGGAAACGAGGCGCGCGGACGAAAATGTATTTTTTTGCTTGATGCAACACAGGCAGATTTATGCAACTGTAAATGATATGGACTCTACGAAGAAATATAGCAAAATATGAAATTGTGTATAATATTCCGTGGAATACCGCCTAAGAAAAATGGGAGGAAGCAAACGTTCGATAAAATTATAGATGGTTAAGCACCTCACTCTCCCAATCTTTAAACCATCTGACGGCTCTGTTCGACTGTGTTGGAAGATCAACAAAGTTTCTCAGGTTGGGCTGAGAGGATTCTGGTTGTTCGCGCATTTAATATGCAAGACGCTTAACAATAAGAGTAGGATCGATCTACGAAGCTGTGGATGGATCTATCCGGTATTCGGCTCGATTGGGTAGGTCAGTTTGCGACTTTGTTGTGGTCCGTAGTGGAACGCATTGAGGCAGTGGTTTCATTATATGACCGCTTGTTATCATTGAATGCATGTAGCGCTAGAAAATTAAAGGCAACCCCTTTCTTCGATCCCCGTAGTAGATCGATTACTTGTTTTAAAATATGTTTGCAGTGCGATGTAAAACGGCGGTTGCAGCTAATCATATGTATGCAACACCGAAGATTTTCGATGGAATTAGAGATAGGACAACCCTGTAACTCATTAACTTCCGTGTACAGTGGTCGGATACCCATAGACTAGATAGTATTTCCCAAAAATTTCAGAGTTCCAACACCGCAGCCACACTGAGAAGGACTAACAGTATTTCCGAATTGTGCAATGTTTACGAACAATAAACGAGGATGCTAATCGGGTTCGCAGTGATCTACGCTAGCCATTAACACATCACCAAGATGAACATAAACAAACTGAAAGCCACGAGCAGCCGGGTCCATGAAACATTGAAATTTTGAAAACGTCCGGGAAACTAGATGACATTACGGGAGATTTGAAAAGATCAGTGTACTGTTATCGACATTTCTGGAATATCACCAGTGGCCACAAGCAAGATGATCTGCGCGGACTAGTTTGATTTTAGAGAAACATTTTCCTATCCAAAACAAAGGCCGTGCATATCAGGAATGGGATAAGGAGTAGGGTTTGTGACGTTGTTGGGCACATGAAACGCGCTACACAGGCGCCAACTGCCTGAAGTGAAACCAACCGGCAATTATTTGAAGGCCGGATAATACCTAGTTGCAACATGTGTTCAGGGTCAGCTTAGGCGGATTTCAACTTTTCGGATGGTAACAGATACAGTTGAGCGGTAGCAGAACGGTCTGTATTGACAAGGCTGCAAAATACTTAACATTTAGCCGCAGGCGGGTTGTACGAAAAAGTTGTGAGATGTGAAAAACTTTTCTGAAACGCAAAAATTCGGAGTGCTTCGTTAGGTTTTAGTGACCAATGGACTAATTTTGACTTATGTGCCATGCAACCTGAGCAATGTCGTATGATTCAGGAGATTCTTTCGCTGTACGTCAGAACTAAGTCCAAAAACTGGCACAAACCAGCACTCATAATTATTTTCTGAACATTCGAAGTGATGAATATACAACGAGGTTATTACCGTAAGCCTAGGTCAAGTGTAAATGAGTGTGCCTTACGTAGCAATTCTACATCCTTTAGCGGCGTGCAGTTCAGGAAAATTAGCCGATGAAACCTTTTCTGTTCATCGTGGAGTGGCACCGACTTTGACTCCGGTATCAATAAGAAACCTGGTGCCAGCAGACACCTCACACGGAGGATAATAGACAGTCGTCGCCCCCTACTAACTGGCTGATCCGTTTTCAGATGGGGTAAATCCGAAAGAACACGGTTGGTGTCACTTCCTTGCTCAGTGACCGAAAATCTCCTGGCACCGGCAACATGATGTGTTTCCGCCTGGTGTATTGGAAAGTTGACGGTCGAATGAACGCTTGCTGGGTGATGGCCGACCCCTGAGGGAAATATGATTAATTATTGGTTGCATCTGTTTTATGAGAGCAGCCAGTTGCTCGATAAACGTGTCGCTTGGTCAGTGAGTTGGAGTGCGTAAAGTGATAGGCGTTAGTTGTAAAAGAAGGGATGGAATCCAGCATATCAACGGTAATGTCAGCCAGGTCCGTAATGTGGATGGGGTAATTAAACGATGCCAGTATTTCACCAGTATAAGGGTGCAAATGTTTCAACGAAAGCTGTAAAGAAATGGGATCGTTCATTTTTCGGAGTCCAAGCAAACCTCTCATGTCGATGTAACTGTGACGGTTTACCGTCCCCTAGCCGAACGCTGGAAACCAGTTGGTCTAGTTTCTTCTGCTACGGTAGTCCCACATTGCGTAAAAAGGCTTTCTTTGAAGTGTCATGTGGGCTCTCGGAGGGCATTTCATGAAGAGGATTGCGAGCCTATTTGGCATTCTCAGTTGGGATATACTGAACAACCTACAAGTCCTGAAGATACCTCTCACTTATCCAAACCACGGTGTGAGGTTGTAAGTACAGAAACTAGGAAGTCAAACACTGATGAAGGTCTCAAAGAAACCACTGTCAACTCAAACACAACAACCGGATATTTCAAAAAGTAATAGAATACACAAAATAAGATGAGTACACTAAACGGTTACGTTGAGTTCATCAAACAATAATGGAATAATTGATCGAACTTGATACAAAATAGCAAGCGAAGTCAAGGGCCGGAATCACTAGGAATGAACAATGTTCACGAAACGTTCGATGGTATTGGGGAAGTAATCGGAATGTTCCAAATGTAGTTGGTACTGCCGTGCGCGGGGGCTTAAATTTAACTCAATAATTAATGTTTCGGTTGGCTGCCAACCGCCTATTGTTGAAAGAAGAACTAACAGGTGCGCGTGGCAGAGTATTTTCAGAAGTGTTTCGCCTGTTTTTTATCAATTTAAAAAAAATGTGCAGTGCTGTCTGATGCAGCAATCGTACAAGATTAGCAGAATGAAATATAGAACAGAGAAAACACTCCATGTCCGCCGATCAGAACGGCTATTACTAAGAGTAAATGGGCAAAAACGTTCACCGGGACGTCAAACTCACGAACGCGGCAAGACACATCGTACCTCAATGACTACACTAGAGCATTTCATGCACATTTTCTAGAGGGGCTTTTAAGATCTCAAATACCGATCGGAGAAGGCCCAGTTTGGTTTCCTTTGAAGACAACAAGAATGGTCTGCACATGTGAATAATTTTGAACCAGGTGGTGTGGCGGGGACGCAATGGCACAAGGCACAAAAATGAACTGTTGTGACAGTGCCTTGGAGTTTTGTAGTTTTGAAGAAAAACAACTTTACGAGTGGTTCACTTATGTTCAGTGTATACAGAATGTGGGTTGGACGAAGGCTAATTATCATTCCACCTGTCACGAGGTATCACCTTCATTTTACATACATCTAGGCGCCAGCAACTGCTGTTGACGTTTTCAACCAATCAGAATAATTTTTACTGCTGCTGAAAATCTACCCCTTCTTTGTCAACGCACATGGTTCGTATCACGTTAATATCCAACAGTTATTTCCGGTGAACGGTGCGAGCGCTTGAAATCGACCTGCATATTTGCGGTTGCTCCCATCTTCCTACCCAGCCAGCACGTGGGACGTTAATAGGATGGTCGACCGTGCCCTGAGTGTCCCATGGTAGTCCAATTTGGGGGGTATGGTTAATTCGTCCCACACAGCGTACGACAAAGTTATTCAGTAAGTGATATCCAAGCGGTGTTGCAACCGCCGCGGTAGCTATACATCGGGCAATCTTCGTAACATTTCAATTTTGCTTATATCGGTATTGTAGAATGTCTCGCGGCGACTTGAAGTTTTGACGGGGTGGAGCAGCTTAGTTGTAATTGAATGGGCGTTCTACTGCCTCTCTCAGTTGCGTTAGTGCAACAGCAACGCCAGACGAAGCTGTACAAGGAATTGTGATAATATGGGTATGTTCAACGGTGGAGTACGCGCAATGTATATGTTGTTCATTATGTCCAGATGGTTACGTGAGGATGGCGTCCGCTTCTATGGGAATGTATATCGTTGATCTACTGTTTACTACTAAAGAAGTGGTAACTGAGCCTGCTTAGAAAGAATACTGTATGACTGTTATGTTCCACTTTTGCTGTGTCTGGGTTATTTATGAAGATGGAATTTCAAACACATCCATGGAGCTCGTGTCACGTCTCATGTTCGTATTTTGTATAATATAAGGCGGACATATTCGGTTTCCTCGATATGAACTAGCAAATTTGGGTAGCATTACTGGAATGCTCCGGGAGAATGCTGTAAAGTTGTTATGTTTAACTTTTGCCGTATCTTGATTGCTTACGGAGTTATATCATTTCACACCCATCATTGCAATTTTATCTTGTATTTTATTTATAGGCTACGTATTCAATGGCCAAACGAAGCGTGCTAACGTCACGGTTCAACACACAAGCCTGTCAAGGAAAATTACGGCGACGGATATCGGAGGCAAGTGAAAGACACGGAGACGGCACAATGAAGCCACTGTTTCATACGTCAGTAACCCTGATGATGATGATTCCTGATGTTAAATTGTAGATCTTTCTTGCATTCTATTATATTTAATTGGGTACGACACTCCTTTTCATACGAATATTTCATTCCAGCAGTGGGGTGAAATACGATGAACGAGATACATTATTGTATGGCTATTAATGACCGTAGTATGCCCACCGGGGACACTGAGTGGCCACTCGGATATTCTCATGGGGCGTTCGTGAAAACTAGACCATGGAGGTATATGTAATAATTTTTGTGCGCGATTAACGTTCGACAAAGCGTAAATAGGTAACAAAAAACAAGGAAATTATTTAAATTGCTATATGTAGGCCCGGCTGGTTTTTCCGCTGAGCGTCCTACGACTGACCCGAAAGTGTACAATTAAGACTGTCATGGGATGCTCAGGGGAGGCTCAGGGGACGCGCGAGATATGTTCAGGGGGCATTCATAGGACAGTCGTGCTGGCTGGGCAGCAGATAATCGTAGTGATCCTGTGAAGTGAAATTCCGAAACATAGAATCATGCATAAAATATCGTCATTGGGAGTGTTTTCTATTCCCTCAACGATGATCAGGAAGACGATAAGAATAGCTGTTGATTCATGCCAGCTGCAGTTGTACTTATCAACGTCCAGGTGTCACGTATCCATCGCATCCTGCGGCCCGAGCTGGAACCGGGTAGTTTTCGATCATCGTAATATTAGTATTTTGGCGCGTACGCGCACTAAAGTAACGCTTTCCTCGGCATACGCAATGAATACCAAAGGCGACATGAGGGTACAGGTAATTGAGAGACCTAAGGTATATTTACGGTAATTACAATATATCCCAGTCAGTTCTAAACTATACCGATATGCGAAAGTAGCTAGAGAGGTTGGGGATCCGATCGTAGAGCGTTCGAGCAAGACGAAAATTTCTATATGACATCACTGAGGCGCATAGTCCTACAAGCACGCAAACAAACAACCGCAACCACATGCAGCAAACAGACGGCAGACAAAAGGCCTTACCATCTTATGTGCAATGTAAACCAGGAATTTTGGAAGCATTTTGCGCAACCTACAATAGGCAGACTGTCGCATCACAGAGGATTATCGTGGAGCTAACCCCTTGGTTCGTATGCCATAATTTCCTCAGCTTTATGTTAGCGTGAATGGGAAGTCGTAATGGGAGAACCGCCAGTCTACAAGCAAACTTTATTCATTGGCTTACTCACTGTTCAGAAGTTGCCTACAGCCAACAATCGAAGGCACTAGGGAGTTGGACGCGAGGGAACCTTAAGCAGAACCGCACGACTGCCGCCAAAGAGGACGAATGTCGACGGAACTCCAGCCGACTTTCAGGATTCAAACAGGCGTCAGACTTATAGAGCGGCGTGCCCAACGGCGATAGCTAAAACACCGTTATCCTAGTGAATGTGGCCTACAGTAGTGGAGATGGCGCAGATTCATTGTACAGCCACCAGTAAAACAGGGTACCTACCCCAACACGCTAACTTTGATGTTAGTGGTATAACGATTCATGTCTGATCGTTGAGTTATGCGTAACCTAAAAACGGATCTGCGGAATGAGAACAAGGTTGAATCCAACAATTTCTACGGTATCATTAAAGAACTTCACCAATAATTACAGAGGGCAAACCACGGTAGTTCGCGACGATAGTCTCGTCCAGCAAAATCAATAGCTTCTCAACAGGACCAACAAGGTCAAGGGTGAACCGTCACACCAACAGACCCGGACAAGAATGATCATTCGCGAAGCGGACATTTAATGGCACATTAGTTTAGTAAAACAAAACGGGGTAGGTGAAGTGTTGGGAGCGAGTGTTGGGTTAGTGGGAAAAGTAGGGGATGCAAACGATGGGGACGAACCTTCTCAGTTCTTGGGTCAACGAAATTACAGGTGGTCTGTAGTTGATTTACATTCACAAGGTAGTGTGAACGGGCATGGTGGTACTAGTAAGGCAACTCCCACGTCGCATGGAGTGTAAGATTTCGGGGGCGTCGAAAGTGATCTCACTGCACAATGGCACCGTACACGCTGGAGCGGTTCCGCTGTCGACGTCACCTTACCTCTGGCAGGACTTGGTTTCACCCCGATCGTTCTAAGGAAGCACGTGATGTAATAAAAGCCGATCACCGCTCGCGCATCAGTCGCGCTGTGGTGCTAACTGTGGGCCCAATGACTTCAGAATTCTCAATGCAGACGGCATCTTTGGAGTCAGAGTTCTCCATCAACGTTGTTTTGGATGACCTGCGTCATTCACAACATCGCGATAACGTTCATTCGTTTGCCATTAAGTCTGTGAAGTGCAGGTGTACAGGTGCGCCTATTTTGCTAGGCAACTAACCGCAACCATTGATCTTTTGCAATGCTCCTGATTGTTGTCATAGAGGAGACACAGATTAGCCCTTTCTATCTAGATAATAAGATTGCCCTAGGTATGATTATCTTCCGCGTGAATAGAACTGACGGCAGGGTAAGGGGTCGGCTCCCTCATGTCTACACTTTTCCACCGGCCTTCCTTTACAACAGTTCAGTACTTGGTGCGATCCAGAAGAAAGCCTGGTACGTTATTCGCCTAAATGGTAGCGCCCGTTGGCTAGGAGGGGTGGGGGTATAATCCTTCAAATTAGGGAAGTTCAAAACACGAACTCTTATCATCACATCACCTTGAAGTATAGGGTTTATTGTCCTCTTCGTTGTCTCAGTTTTGTCACAGACCTCTTACTGTGTTGTGAGTAATTATTGTGTTTTATATTCCACCATGTATCTTGCGATGATTGTTAAAAACACCCCTTGTACCACTGCAGCCACAAATTTTCGAAAGAACGTGTCAGTGAGACCCCTGTTACCAACAATTGTTGGCCAGTATATTCATCAATGTTAGAATTCAGCGAGACTTGTCTGTACGTTCTATTGTTCATCACCTGGCGCTTGTTTAACTTCTAGACAAAGAAGTTCCACTACAGACGTTCCAGGATTGTCCGAACACGCATTGTCATCGTGTCTTGGGACGTAAGCCATCTCGGTTCATGTGGCCTCCAGGCTCATCAAAAAGTATGACCATATCACGTCATTTCCTATCTGTTGTTTAGAACACATTTTTGTTTGCCAAGAAGCACCACAGGTCATTAGCTCGATCTAACGGACTACCCGTAACTGTGTGGGACGACTGTTATTTACTTTCCCACATACGGACTGCCACTACCGTTAGGTCTCAATATCGGCAGTTACCAGTCGGATTTTCAGCTTATCGCCTGCCCATCTTCACCCTTCAGATCCTTAATTGAAAGGTTCCCGAGCTCGGCGAATTGTATAAGAAGAAAATATTGAAAACGTCTCCGAGTAAGTTGGTCGCCGTATGTGTATGTTACGCTTTCGGTCTGTCGCCAATGTAGGAATCTGACTGTTCGCCATTTACCACTTCATGGTCTTACCCGGAAAGGGAAATCCCAAGAACCAACTCGTCAAACCGTTCCTCACCTTATATAACACAGAAGGGCCGTACAAAGCACAATATGCTTGGGTTCGTTATCAAATATTGCTGATTCTGATCTATTAAAGAATGAAATCGCCAGCTTAGTCCCGCTGACCTGGCCCATAAAGAAGGTCTGAGTGTGTAATTTGGGTTCATATTAGTTGCCAAGTAAGCTTGGTTCGCTTGAACCGTGAATAAAGTCTGGGTATATAGTATAGGTTCACACTAGCGGACACTCCACCAGATTAACTTAGGCTATCAACAACGTCTCAGAATGCAGTATGCATTCACTCTCGTAGCTGCTTCAGCCTGATTCACTTGAACTAGGAAGAAACTCCAAGTATCCATTCGCATTGGTAGATTTTGGAACCTCATTCCCTTTGGCTGTTAATAATGTCTGAGTACGTGCCCACAGTAATAGCTGCTCCTTCCGAACGAATTTTACCACGAACGACATGAACAGACACAATCGAGGAGTTGTTGAGAACTTGTATTTCATGTTTTTGGGGCACATTATTATCACCATCTTTGATTCAGTTGATTTTCCTATCGATTGGGATGCTCCTCTGCATCGCGATAGATACTTGGCGTTCCAAACATCATCGTGTGACTAGCTGAGGTATACCTCTGAGTGAACGGCAGGCAGCTTGAGTTCGTCTGTTTCCGTTTGTTGTTCCGCTTAAACGCCACGCGACCTTAACCTAGTTGGAAACAATGCAGCAGAGTGAATAGAACTTACTTCGGAAGATCCCCACCGATAGAGTAGGATATGATCCCCTTTTCTTAGGCCGTTCCATATACACTGAATGTGGAAGTAACCATGTGGTGGCGTCATTTCCAACCATTTGTGAGAGCAACGATTCATCGATCAGTGTCTGCCTGAAATCTTGCAAACAAGGAGGAATAGCATAAATACCATACAGATAAATTAGTTGGAAATGTCATAAATGCTTCACTACCAAATGTGTTAGTGTTCTTGTTGAAATGTAGTGTCAACACTGTATAGTCGTATGTTTCCATTTCGACCACATCTTCGAAGCGCCCAGAAATGAAGCACTCTCATTCTATAGGATGGCGTATTTCATCTCAAAAATTGCAATGATCGCATTTATAGAACTTGGAAAAGTGGGCTAATACCAATAACCGAAAACTGAAACGGCGCTAACAACACAGCAGCACGTCCTGTTACGCAATTCGAATTGAACCCGTGCGCGCTTGCTGGTTTCGGCCACACACTAGAAGTAAATAATCCAAAATGTTCCCCTTATTACCGCAAGGATGTTTTATTGCTCGACCAAGTTTAATACAGGGCTACAAAGCAAGTGAGGTGCCTCCAGTATTTGAGGTATCAGAGCAGGATCCAGAGTATGAGTCTGTTTAACCTAAAGTTTCGAAGCATGAAAGGAGACTCCAGACTAGCCTACAAAATATTAACCGACTACAATCACCCTTGATCATCCATCCTACGTAGAATTAAACATTCCATTTCATGAGGGGAGAGGCTAAGTCCTAATCATCAACGATACCGGTCGCTTTGCCGGCGTTATTCGTTCGAACTCCGAGTGGTCCTCAATTGAAACAACTTGCCAAGAGAGCTCGTCTTATTTGCGACCCTGGACTGATTTGAGATAGGGTTGGACTAACCTCTTGAATTAAAATCAGATATTTTCAGTCCACTCGCGATGCCACTGATCCCAGTGTATTACAGATTGATCTTGACGCCATTAAGCCTTGGTCGGACAATTGGAGTCTCCCACTAAATGAGAACAAGTGCGCACATATGTCACCCGGTGGCGACTTCGGCAACACATTTGTGATTCCTAGTGCATTCGGCACAGTAGATATCATGACAATCGATCTGAAGAAAGATCTGGGCATCTGGTTGTCATCTAACCTACCTTCTGCGCATCACCATGAGACGGCAGTGGAAAAAGGATTTGTCTCTCTTAGGATGATTGGGCGCACTTTACCCCGTATAGACAAGAAAGCGTTCCAAACGCTGTACGGTATTTATATAAGACCGCTCCTCGAGTATGCCAATGAGGTCGTGTATGTTTGGCGGCCTCCGAAACGGATTAGCCTGTCACAGTGACCGAAGCCAAAGGACGCCTGCGCTTTAAACCAACACCCCAAGTGGCTTGCGCTGCACCACCTGGGGCTTCACTCACATACCACATATCCGGTGTAAACCCGAGGGAATAAGACCAGTACGTATGTGAGTGAGACCTTTGTGTCCAGCTAGCCAATGCTGGTTAACCAATTGAATGGCTAGCACGGAAAGGAAATCCTTATTTCTCGGA
>LUCH01009376.1:4891-15035 GCA_013368495.1 Paragonimus heterotremus | reverse complement strand
GACTGGATTCGGGACCCTTGGGCCTCTGCCTCGAACCCGTGTATCAATCGCTGAATCGCTGAAAAGGTATTGACCTTGGCGCGTTTTCTGATTTTCCCGCGTGGCGCTGCAAGGCGAGATGTTGATTGACGCCGTCTGAGTTTTAGACTATTTATATTGTATACATGAGTTACCGGGCCACTGGCTCATGCTTGTCGGTGTTGGTTACCATTCCAGATCTCCATTGTACCCCTTTTTTTAGAAACGCTGTTCCTCGGTGTCTCCGCTGCACGTTACACATGTTTGGAGCGCGAAACTAGTTTGGGGGGCGGAGTAAAGTCCATGTTAAATCCACCATAACAGTCAACGAATTTTACGTTCGATTAACTGGTGACATTTCCCCCCAAGTTACCAGGACGTGATGTTCGCATTCGCGCTGCCTAGGATTTAAGGGGAACATCGGGAAACGAACTCAGTGCAACATTTGTGACAGTTTTTGCGTCACCCATGCCCGTTAGTCACCGATAAACTAAACAAGTGTCTTAAGTAGAGACGATCTCATCGGTTAAAGTTTTGTTCCCTAAAATGTTGTCCTGTAAGTGTCAGACTGATTCCTACTCAACGGTCACTGTCTGGAACTGGGGTGAGTGTTACATGTATTCGATCACATACGGAGCTGTGCAGCACACCAGCAGAGGTGATAGCTGAACAGTTGCCATGTGCTGGTGCCACAGCTCTTTTTAGACCGACATTCACTGATGTGGTTGCGAGAGTCCCGGAGGACTCGACTGCACCGGGTAAGAATGATACCGGAAACAGGCGCCAACGGAAGATGAAATCAAGGACAGCCCCATCCACCATCAGGCCTGAAGCCGCGGAGGTTGGTTGTGTCCATGTTGTGGCCATGTAGACGCTCAGTGGGAGTAATCTCGGTCAGGATTTAGGAAAGCACATCCACCAATGCGTAATAGTATCCAAACCTTCTGAAGCTACCGTTCACCCGTTACACTCACGTGGGGATCACGATTTTGGTGATTCTCGCGATTTTCTGATTGAGCTCTCCACAGTTGAAGATCTAGCTGCGACAATAGCTGTCCGGGCAACGTTCCATTTTGACCAGAAGGCAGGTGATATAAATGCGTCACGGATTCCACTTAGAGTTGTCTTAGGAACTGCATCATAAGCTCGCATGCTCCTGCAGCGGTCTTCAAAAGCACGTTGTGCGGACGTGCGCATAGCGAGAAACCTGGCCCCTAAAAACCGTAAACTCCTGAAGGTGGCCTTGAAGTGACTGCATGATCGGAAAGATAAAAGAGTGTGATCTGCTAACCCTGACTTTCCAGATCAAGTGGAGGAGGTCTCTGATCTGCTGGAAACCTCTTGTGTTGTTTTGACCAGGCAACCGTCTGTCAGTGAAGCTATCAGCTAGGCAGATGGCACACATCTATAATAAGTCCAGAACGTTAGAGCGTTGGTCGGAACACTGGGGGGCAGTTTAGCTAGCCTCGTGCTTCCATTGTGTTGCCTCCACAAACTTGTAGTGTAACACCCTGGTCGTTAGATTTGGAACCACTCACTGACACTGAGGTCTGCAGTTATGTTTCGGTTCTTAAACGTAATAGGGCTGCTGACCCAAATGATTTCATGGCGGCACTTTTCAAAGAAAGTGGGGAAGCTTTATTAGAAGCATTGATGCAGTTGTTTCAATTTGTGTGGACAAGGGAGCCCATCCTTCTGTGCTGGGGTCACGCGATAATAGTTCCTATCATCAAGGAAGATATTAGGGTCTCTTGCAAAAACCACAGAGGGATCAGCTTGACCCCAGTGATTGCTAGGGTTTTGACATCCATTATACTTCGTCGACTCACTGCAGTTCGGGAAGTAAACATTAAGGAAGATTGTGCAGGGTTTCGCCCCGGACAGCGATGTGTAGGTGAAATTTTTGCACCTGGTCAGCGTCACGTGTACCACCGGCCAACAACGGCCCTATTTCTCCACTATAAAGGTGCGTTCGATTCTGTGGGTCGATCTACACTTTTAGAGTCGCTTAAACGTAGGGGTGTACTGACGAAGTTTGTGAACATACTGTCAGCGCTTTGTTCTCATACTTCAGCTCAGATTAGGGTTTGCGGTGATCTATCTGACAGATTCAGCACCATGAGCGGCGTACTTCAAGGCTATCCCCTCACCATTTTTGTTTTACTTTCGTCATAAACGAAATAATGGAGGACTGTCTGCGGTACTCACAAGATGCTGGCGTGGACCTCCTACCTGGTGGAAGACGGTCTGATCTTGATCATGCGGACGACAGAGTTACCTTTTGACAGTTACCAAGCAGCACATCCATTTCGCGGCTTACTAACTATTTCGAGATGTGCTTTGCAGCCTCAAAGTGCATATCGCTTCTGCATGACTATTGTGGTTACGTAGATTCAATGTTGGATAATGAAGTCATGGAGTTTTTTAACCAGTTTGTATACCTGGGAAGCTGTATTAGAGTCGGCGGAAGTGCAGAGAATGAAATAGAAGCGTGTCTCCAATGCCAGAACAGTGTTCGCTAATCTAAAGCACCTGTAGCGACAGAGAGGTATTTCTCTGAAGCCCAGTGGTCGCGTATATCAGACAACAGTGAGGGCTGTATTAGTTTACGGCAGCGAAATGTGACCGCTCAGTTTAGAGGACGTGAACGGTCTTCAAGTATTTGACCACCGCTGTCTGCGTTCAGTCGCTCGTATTGGGTGGTATCAGCGAGTAAGGAACGAGGTTAGAAAGCGGTTATTTGGTAATGGTTATCCAACAAGTACTTTTGTTCAGTCCTTACATTTGCACGTACTTGGGTGGTTAGGTCATGTATTAGGGATACCAGCTAGTTGTTTGTCACACCGAGCACTGTTTGCCGACGCTGCGGTTGACTATTACAAGGTACGAGGTAGACAGATGGTGACCTGGCGTAGACAAGTGAAATCGTTCACGAAAGGGTTGACCACTGTATGCCGTGTTCGTCTCCCGGGCTCACAGAGGCAGTGACTGGAGACGTTAGGTGAGATGACGGCTCTCCGGCTTAGCGGCGTGAGTGATATCATTGTTTGATCGAGTTGTCTGTGAAGTGGGTGAACAAAAAGACGCGAGGCAGTGAAAGCCGTAACGGTCTTGTTGATAACGCTCTACTTTCCCTTACAGCCCGGTTGTTTGTTTTGCAAGTCTTAGGCACCTTGATGTTGAGTGTTTGAATGTAGACGTAGTTATTTTTGATAGTTAGGTCCGTGCCTTTCTTTTTCTTTTGTCTTTCGGTACAGGATTTGCTCTTCTTCCTCGTGGTTATGTGGCAGTTAAGCGCCAATGTGAACCACCGATATATTGTTGTCTATGATGATGATGATCGTCTGTCTCGACGGGCCGTCAGTGGCTGAAATGCGCTTTCAGCACAACTGGTGCTAACACCGAATGACATGGCCTTCAATCGACTTCTATGTCTTTTTCCGTACTGGTTTCTCTTTTGGGCATAAGAATGTATCTTCTGTGCAAAAGCCTTTCGTTTTACCACAGTAGAGTTTCTGTACTGTATTTTCAGGCTGTGAAGGTGCTTTTTGATTGATCGACTGGGTCATGTTTTGCGGCCTCTTTGATTCCGACTACATGCAGCGGCTGCTGCAATGGCGACATGTCCGTGAGAACACTTGAGTTTCAAATTGAACATCACCCACAATTGATCGCAGCTGTCGCATCCCCATAGACTATCCATTCGGCCCTTTTCGAAAAGAAGCACTAGACTCGAGTTTTGCTCTCATTAGAGCTCGTCAGTAGTGTATATCCTCGCCACTGCCGGGACTTGAACCACGGACACATGAGGCAACCGTGTATACCACTGCGTCATTGACCTCACGTTAGGCACGACCGGATAGTCTATGAGGATACGACAGCTGCGATCAATTGTGGGTGATGTTCAACGTGAAATTAACCGAATCCCTGACTAGTATCAGTAATCTAAAATATCGCCTAGCAGGTTTAATGAGATCGGAGATTTCGACCTGTCTAGGAAGTCCTAATCGCGGGGTTATCAATTGGATTTAACAGATAGTAACTGTCTTCTATCGAGAGGATCGGGCAACCTGATCATTACTCACAAGCGAAAGTGGTTGAGCGTTCACATATGATAATTCGGTCGTGCCTAACGTGAGGTCAGTGGGGCAGTGGTAAACAGGGTTGCCTCATGAACAGCGTGTCCGTGGTTCAAGTCCCAGCAGTGGCGATGATATGCACTACTGATGAGCTCTAATGAGAGCGAAACTCGAGTTTAGTGCTTCATGTTGAAATGGGCCTACTGGAAAGTGTATGGGAATGCGACAGCTGCGATCAATTGTGGGTGATGTTCAACTTGAAATTAACCAAATCCCCGACTACTCATCAGTAACACTTGAGTTGTCAAATCCGTCATGTGGTCCAATCGGTGTATGGAGTCAAGCCTATAGAGGATAGAGGGCATGGGCCTGTCAGGAAGAATCCAATGCCCCGAGAATGCCGTTTTCATCCGCCTTTGGAAAGGCCTATTTCATTCTGTTCGAAGTGACCTTCATAATCGGCAAGGTTATGTGCCATTTCATCTTTCACGGGCGTTCTCAGCCTTGTGCCAATTTCTGAAACCCAACCTACACGTCCGTCCTTTAATTGGCACATCACTGTACTGTCTGGATCTTTGTCTGGTCCACTTCTATCCTTGTTTTCTGATTAGTCACAAACCCCTTAAATGTGGTCTAGTTTGTGACCGTATTGCCTTTGGATTGAGTGACAGTGGCTCTGTGTTCATTCGTTAGCATTGGGTGGTTAGGTCGGCCAATAAGGTACGTATTAATCGTGCATACTTCGTAGTCAGTTGTTCATTACCGTTGAACTTCGTTCCGTTATCTACCGTTTCACTAACCTTTATTCTGTTGACGCGCTCGTAGGCCGTATATCGAACTACAACAGAGCCAATGAATGTCGTCAATCATCCTGTGATCTCCAACACGGGTGTAGTCAAGTGGCCTCGTAAATATGTTCCAGTATTCCAAAATCAGCTATGGGTGACGGACGCAAGTACAGTAGCATCAGTCCCGATACGTGCAGGCGCATGATAGCTGGCCTAACTGGAGTCAATTACAAGGCCGCGTTTAACGGCTCCATCGATTGTATCAGTTACGAAGCGCAACCCTGCAGGGGATATAGAATTAAAATTTCGAGTGAATTGGAAATTGACATGATACTGGAATGGATCTCCACAAATCCGACAGTGATTCTGGCATTTTTGAACATTCGTACGCAAGCAGAGTTTGCGAAAAAAGTATCGACAACTACTATCAGTCGATATTCGAATGGGCAGTTTATCACTGTGAAGGTGTGCCGAATTTCCATCAGCATGAACACCAATGAGAACCTGGTGGTGCGATGACATTTTGTTTAGCGATTGTTGGAGTGCTGTGCGAACCCCAAGGCTCTGTTGGATTGATGAAACGAACTCCAACTTGTTTTGCACAATGACGATGGGATGTTCTTTGAAGAGAACGAAAGTATTCATTTCTGTCACCAATAACAGAGGCGGAAACCTACAGTTGATTGGAACAATGACAGTTCTCTTACGACGTATAGTGTGCAAAGGAATGCCTTCAACTGTAATGACTGTAGACAATGATTTCGCGCTCTGCTCGATAAACTGAAGGTTGGCAGAGCTGTGTCAACAATGATGGTCATTTAGGGCAATGCCTCCTGCCATACTGATTTGGAAAGCATCTTTCCCGAAGATGCTTATCAAGGAAGGCAGCTATTGCGATTAGCACCGTATTCGCCTGTGCTGAATCCCATTGAGAACTTCTGAAGCATAGTCAAGGCGATAGTGAAGCAGCAGTTGCGGGTCCACTATGATGTTTTGATAGATGGTTATCCTGATCAAGTAATGAGCCAGCAAGAATGGCGCATGCGTATTCTGGAATAAGTGGTCCATTTTTCCATGAAGGACATCACGGGGGAACAGTGTGCCCATTTTGTCCGCCGCACTGAACGACTGTGTGTACAAACGACGGAAGACAAAGACATGGGAGTAATGCCGTAAATGTCAGGTTTACTTGTGAATGAGGGAAGCCCTATTCAGGACCAACTCCATATGATTGATTTTCTTATTATTACATACAGACGGTTATATTGGGTGGGAATGCGATTTTTTTTAACTAGCCTCGTTGTCACTCCTTCGAAGGTTAAGCGTTTGAATAATCTGAGACAGATGTGCGAAATTGCGAAGCACGTGTTTCATAACAGCGGGTAGTACGTTCCGGTCTTGTCCAAGTTTTTATTGAGTAAGGGAACTATTCACCGGTGGATCTGTAATATTCATATTGGATGGGCATAACTGAACATATTTCATTTGTACACCGTTATATACATTGCGGCCAATCACAATGTATCCGAGCAATTCGCGAAATAAGCTCGAGGTCTGTGATTTTATTGTCGTATGTTGATCAGTTTGTAGTTTAGAACGTTCCTTTATGAATAATTATATAGAAATAAAAACGCACAAGCATAATATTGAGATATGCGCGCATTGTGAAAGTTTTTCAACGGGCAGTTTCTGCTGTCCGGACAGACGCAATTGTAGAGCCTCTTTCTATTGACAAGCACTTACTAATATAGTAGAAACATAACGAACGGGTATTTTCTTGTATGTTCGGTAGTCCAGCTGTGCAGCATAAAGTAGGATTCTCTGTGAACGTGCTGACGACCGCTGTGATCTTTTCAGTTGCCCGGCCGCCTAACTTCTTTGTTAGTCATATCAACTTACATGATACCAAGTTTGTCTGTCTTGTTTGTACGCTTCCTTTGTCATTAGTCTTCAAGTATTCGGTAGCAACTAAGGTTCCTTCTAGATCCGGCCTGCCGCAGTCAGATGAGGTTTGACAAATCTTGTAACTCTTTTTTCTGTCCAGTATAGAACCCTAATCCAGCTCAGTCGACTACTGACTTGTGGCATTATTGTGGCCAATGACTGTACGTCACTCAGTTGACACACCTGAATCAGAGACGTCTTGATGTTAACCTTCTTGGCAATGAAGTCTCCCGATCATGCGTTCTAACTAGTGTTCAGCAGGGAAAATGGCGCTACACTTAAACTGGAGTTCTAACAAAACAAATTTGAATGCAGACAACTTCTTATTGCATGTTTACAAGGCTTGCAATACTCTGCCGGACTATATGGTTTCTGAAACAATTAGTTCCCTTTGGAAGTTTGAACAAAATAGTTATAACATGAAAACTGGTAGATACAAACACTTCGTATTGTCACACCAGTACCGAATTTACAATAAAATGAATCGGTTTGTTATAGCAAATAGTTGGGGTGGAGTGAGGTGGATAATCAATCAGCGGGTTAAGCTAGGTCCAGAAAAGGGTCACGTTCATGAACAGTTGTTTCTGAGAGCTGGCTTGAGGCGATTGCTTGAGAATGCTTCAGCAAACCGCAAGAATATTAGATTGGAATGACGTAACAGGATTCCGAATGCACAAGCTGGATCGATACCGTGACCAGGACGTGTTTAACGACCGAGGAAACTGGTTGTTTATGTGTTTCAAAAACGTCACAGTTCTCCATCGACACGGACTTTTGTATCAATCTAGGTAAGTGTTCCTTCACTGTGGAGAGCAAGCATCTTTCGATTCTCCCTGTGTAACTTCTGCATTTATATGTAGATTGGCAACCAGTCTGGGGCGCTACCGATGGGCTGGTCGTCTTTGGTTGACGGCACGGATAACTTCTGGGTCTGAGAGACCATACGGAATTCAACTGTACTGAATGTTCGTGTAAGTAGATTTCTCAACCATCATTGTTTGTTACATGATCTAATCACTCTTAAAGGACAACTCTATGTGGATCATCTTTCTTTTCCACAGTGACCACCTCTTCGGATGTTGCTTTCTGTCTACCGTACCTTTCTATGAACTTTCTTGGGGGTAACCATTTGATTGTAGAACAGAAGTGCTCAAGTCTAGTACCTCCTCATTATTGTTGTGAGTACAGATTTGTCCAACTCGCGTAAACAGCGTATTTACTACTGTTCGTTTGTGTTGGATCAGTGTGAAGCTGTTGGAGTTTATGTATAGACCGGTCCACATGGTTTCCTTATAGGCATTTTCTTTAATCGAGCCATCTCAGCGAGTTATAAGTATGTCTGGAGATGACAGGCAATTGTTAGCCTCAAATTCACACGTAACCTTCAGGTTAGAATGAATACTATTTAGGCGTTGCACCAGATTATCTATCATGTTCAGATCGACTGAATATTGGTCTCGTCGACGTAACGTCTGTAATATGACAAGCTTGTCACCTCCGCAGTTCCGTAGCTTTTGCTCAATTCCTAGCATGAGAGTATGCTAAGAAGGAACTCATGACTACTGCATCTCTTTGACAATAGGACGGCTCGAGGAGCAGCAAACTTTTCCCCAGTATATCGGTCAGGACTGGCAGTTTAACGTGATTTGCTTCGAAGAGTTCACAAATATAATAAATCGTTTCGTGTAAAAAGACATTTGTGAACGGTGACCGAACGTCTACAAAATACATCAGTTCAATAGCAGGATCGAGTTTGTTTCTGTCAATTCCAACAAATTTCAAGGCTCGCCTTAACTAGCATTTATTACTCTAGTTCTCCGTTTCAGTCCGTCGCCGAGGAACTTGAGGTTTTGTGCATCGATATACTTATGTCTCCAATCCACTAGTCCATTGATCCATTATTGTTTCATTTGACATGATCGTTTTCACCATTTTTACTTTCTACATACCACCCCTTGATAATGATGAGCTTTTGTTGTCATAAGTCAGCATTGTCTCATCGTTTGTTCGTCCACCATACCACCGTGGTACGCACAAGATCTAGTAGTACTAGTGGATCG
This sequence comes from Paragonimus heterotremus, assembly GCA_013368495.1. Classification (NCBI taxonomy): domain Eukaryota; kingdom Metazoa; phylum Platyhelminthes; class Trematoda; order Plagiorchiida; family Troglotrematidae; genus Paragonimus; species Paragonimus heterotremus. The sequence continues at coordinate 6,146 of LUCH01009376.1, read as the reverse complement.
GAAATATTCAGTGCTTTTGGCTGATTCGGTTGTCGAATGACCGTTCAGAACAGTATGCGGCGCCATAAATACCTACCCTGGTATCATTGCAAATGCACTAGTTCCCAGGAGGATCAGTGTACTGTGATTATTTCTTTGACCTTACTATTTATCTGTATGAACCGCATCTTCAGAGGAAACCACAGACCACCCAGATCTGTATTCATCCCATTACTCACCATATCTATTGAGCAAAAACAAGACAGGTCCAAACGTACCTACAAGGCATCTGAGAGTATCAATGCAATACACATAACCACAATAGAAAAAGCTGTGGTCGAGACGCAGAGGACTTCATCTGACATAAAGTCAGATCTGAGCTCACTAAATGAATTTACAGCGTCCGCTCTTTCAAGGGTGACGGTTACTCGAAAAACAGTAACACTGACTGCCAATCAAATTGGTTATGCCGGTATTAATTTGAAGAACTAGGCACTCTGGAAGAGGGAGATTGTTTCGTGAGGTCAGTTTTCCACCACTTCTTTCCCATGTCGATAAGCTAAGGCGGTGTTAAACACTTTCTTTTCACTAGACCTAAGGAATTTGATTTCTGCTGGTAGACTTCGTCCCAAAGCTACCAAAAAGGCAATCGGACTCATTGTAACGTTACCCGGGAAACTGGGTGCGGGGATTATGCTTGAGCAGACAATGGGCAACCCGCGCTAAAGAAAACTTCGTTTTTTTACAGGGGCGGATAAAGTGCCCACAACTTGCTAAGACAAGGTCGCACATCATGGCTAACCCAAAGCTTCTGGATTAGAACACAGGTCTTAATCCTCACTGTCAACTAAAGACAACTTTCCCCTCAGGGGTCCAACCCACGCTCATTTGCCCACGTCCTCTAAGACGGACATCCATCCGCAAAGCTACTTAGTGTGGGTGTTTAGCGCACAACGGTGGCGGAGACCTCCACTTTTGCTCAATGCCTCCATATCTTTCATCTCAAAAATGTTCTGTCAAAAATTATTTTGATCCAAAACTTCAAAACCCTATGAGTCAGCTGGGATCACCTTCGGCAACTGTCGGGGAAGAACTCAATTCCCCGAAAATACCGTTTTATTTGCCATCGCAGTGGCCTAACTCACTACCGACTGTAGTGACCTTCCTAGTCGGCACGGTCATGTGCCACTTCACCCATCATGTGCGTTCTCAACCTTTATGCCAATGTCTGGCGCCTCGCACACACGCACGTACTTTTAATTGGGACGTCAAGCTA
>LUCH01009375.1:0-14759 GCA_013368495.1 Paragonimus heterotremus | reverse complement strand
AAAATGAGTGGTAGATTCTACTTGAACATTCATCCTTCTAGATCACGTGATTGATTGCTCAGGATACAGTAGGTCAGCGGATAAGTGAATCCAAATAATAAATTTCTGGGTTTTCGGCATAATCTCGTATCTCAGCTTGTAAAACAATCACCGCATCTGAGCATGTTATTTCTCTCACTGGTTCGAATCTAACCGAAGTCCGAAGTTTTCGTAGTAAGATCTCGTAAAATTATGACCGTTAAGTACGGTTGGTGTACAAAATATTGGCCAACCAGAAAGTGGATCGTAACCAACTGGTCTACTCTAGCTGCATAAATAAGCGTGATATCGTCGACCCGTAAGTAGATTATACCACTAAAAACTTATCGTAAACACTATCTTATGCTTTACTTTATCAGCTAGTTTGCTTGCATTTGTAGTGACAGTTTCACAGGCAGTGCGAACAGAAGCGTGCGTCACCAAACTGCTGCACGTGATCTAAATTGGTGGAACAGAACAATGGAGTCATCCACTAAGCAAATACTGCATTAAAGAACGATAGACCTAAATCTGTCTTACCCACCTGAGCAGCTTTTCATCCCTGTTGCACAAAATGATAAGCACTAGACCTGAGTTCTGCTCTTGTCGACTCTCATTAGAAGTACGTCGTGAGCTGTACACACAAGTCAAGGTTCTTTTGGAGGAACCTAATTGCCATACTAAATTAGTACTTAAGAAACTCCGTCGCCTTTGCGCGTGATTGATTCTCAGGTTGTCTGATTACTTCCAATGTAGGTGTATTCACTGGTTTTGTGTTGAAAGCATTACTTCCAATTTTGTGACCAGTTTCAGTTGAACGCTGAATAAGACAGTGAGACGACGTACACACTGAAAGTTCGTACTTTGTGATTGTGTAACTAACTTAGAATCTGTACACAAGTCATGGATTGAGAGTGTTGAAAGACAAGTAATATAGAAATACACCGAAAGAATGGCTACTAGTTTAGTCACAGCGTTAACAAAAACTCTTTAATAGCATACAAAGGTAACGTTTCAGTTAATAGCTAAAGTCAGTGAATTTGGAAAGACATTTTTGGTTGTTGTGAAATACCAGAGAAAGAGTATTGAAACTGTCGATTCGGCGCCGTTTTCGGGTGATATACTTCTTCAGTGATGATGCTGGATGCCGTCAGTTAGGCTCTGAGGAGGGACCTGGTGTTTCTGTTTGCCTTTCTAGACGCTTGGAATCCCGTTGTTTAAGGCAAACAGGTAGTTGTCAGTTATGTGGTAATGAAAGAAGCCCACGAACTAATAACCCAATCTTGTTGGGGGGCAGATTGACGAATATGCACATAGGAACATCACGATGTGGGATTTATAATAGTGCTCTTGTTCTCTGTTTGTTATACATTTGATTATATTCAGATGCCTCTTAGGTTTAACAAACTGACAACTAGGTCGCTTGCTCTCCTGTTCATGGTCCTCACCAATACATAAGCTTCAGTGTTTGAAAACGTGGACAACCCAGCGACAAGCTGATTGTGAAATCTGTCGAATTATAGTAGGATTTACTAAGAAAACCGTTACAACTGAACGGGAAACGCAACGTAACGGAGAATCATGGGCTTGCCGCCGTTCGCAGGAAAATGACCTCCAAAAATGGCATCTAACAGAAAAGAAGAACAAAAGTTAGCAACGGCCAAATCAATCTTACCATATAAGCACCTGCGGCACACACGGTCTTTTTGAAAACGCTCACCAAAGAATCCGTATGAAGGCGATCGAATGGCTATGTTGTGGCGTCGAACATTTGTGGTTCCGCCGAGAGTTTTGTTAAACAATCAGTTTCATTCAATCAGTGATGCCCACCCTGTTATTCGTTAGTATTTATCGCTTTTCATACGTGCATCAGCTGCTTTGTACTGACCCAGATTATTCCCCTTGAATGCGTCTTTCGAATTGTATGCGCACACATGTGACTTGCTACTTTTCAGCAGCCATAAGGCTCACGACAGGAAGCAATTCCGCTAATTATAATCCCCCGTTCACCCTCTAATTTACTGCCGTAAACTAATTTACATCTTTGACGGGGATATTTCGACAATACGTTCAGAAACTGTAAGCATCCATGCGTTCACGTCATCGTATTGCATTTATTTGCTAACTCATTCGTCTCACATTGTAAATTCGCTCTTTGAATCTAAGCCAAGTAATATGCTTTTATAAAACTCGCGTCATAATTTGCTGGACATTCCACTCTTCTAGCTACCACATTTTTTATTGACCACTTCAGAAAACTTGATTATTTCATAGAAGAAACCCATCTTCTGGCTTGCTTAAATTATTTCACTGATCAACGTTTGTTCTAATCGGCAACAGTTTTCTAAAATAAATTTCAAGAAACGTCTGTGAATGATAGCCAGCAAACTAGACTGTTTCATCAACTCAATCAAACAAGAGAACGTTGTTGCAATCTGTGTTTATTTCTCAACTAATTTATTCGCCAGTAAAAACATCTCTGGCAGCACACCAACCCTAAGTAAACCGAAAATCTATCTCATCAGTGTATGTTGACTATGTTCAACGATAAACCGAGGCAACAGATACATTACTTCTTAACGAATATACGTTATATCTAGTCCTTTATTCCATGGATTGTTCCCCAGACTGTCCATGACTGCAACGCCTCTGGCATCCAGTCGCACTTTTGTGACTGCCTTTGATTAGTAAAGCACTACTACAAATCTTCTCAAGTGTATTCATTCTTCGGGACCCTACTAATCGTTCTTCCTCAGATGTGTATGTTAATCCATACTGCATAATAGCCAGCGTTAAAAAAGCACCTGGTGGTTCAGAATTTTTTTCGCAATAAACCAAACACAGTGTACTCTGAACTGGTTATTTTTGAAATATTCACTTTTTATTCATCCTGTCTTGCCGCGACCTCTCTCATATGTTACAGAAATTTGTTTTCAGGTAAGCATACTAACGAGTTTCCAGTTTAACACTTTTTCGCACTGGGGATGGGGGTATTGCAGTTCTAGTTTTTGTTCATGTTTGGGTTCTGCAACTCGAGTAATCAAACAGAAGCTTATTTTGCTTATGGAATAGATATAACCATTTTCTCGTGAATATCAGTATGTTCAGTAAACAAAATGTTTATCCTACACATATGAACATACCTGTGATAATTCGTCTTATACTTGAATTCCACTACTGTACGAATTTTGTGGATTGTCGGTATACGCGTGTGACAAGTTGTTTCAGTGCTTAGTATTGAGCTACTTGTAACTGCTACTCACCAACAGTCGTAATTGATTCGGTTTTCCAGAGGGCGCACTGAACGTCAGATAAGATGGTTCTATCGATAATTTTTGTTATTCACTTGGGGTTGAAGACTCAAGCCAGCAAAAGTAGAAAACGACCAAAAACTCACATAAGTCCTTTGATTGGCTCTCTTCACGGGAATGCAAAAGACCGGAATTTAGTTCCGATTAGAGCCCATCATTAGTGCAAGCTTAAGCCGTGAGGTAGAAGACTCGGTGTTTGTGAACATATCGGTACACTTGTGCTATAAGACAAGGGAACGATTAATGCTATACCACACTGTTAACTGTGAAGTTTATCAGTTATTTCTGAGGAAACACGTTGCCGACGGTAGACGCTATGAAAACATTCATTCTACAAGACGACATTGTATACGTGCTTCAAGATTTAGTGGACTTTTGAAAGTCAAACCATTGTACTATCGAGGCTTTGTTAAAAACTTACTTTCCGAAGGAAATATCTGGGACCGTACAGGACGTGAAATCATTCCAATCTGATAATAAACCCTTTTTAATTTAGTCAAAACAGAGAGAAGACATATATCGCGAGATGTTAACATTTCGATTTACTCTCATCAGTCGCTAACGTAAAACTAGCAAATTTTATACAAACTGCGTATAGCAACAACAACTGAACGAACCAACCACACAGTTCAATTGTTGTTGCTATACGCAGTTTGTATAAAATTTGCTAGTTTTACGTTGGCGACTGATGAGAGTAAATCGAAATGTTAACATCTCGCGATATACGTCTTCTCTCTGTTTTGACTAAATGGATTAAGGGAACACAATGTTTTAAATTTTTCAAACGAAGACTCCCTTTTTAATTTGTTCAAAACGTTCTGATAAATCGCCACTCTTAGCCAGCCGCTTAAGTGATTGTTGCTGTCTGATCGGAACACAAGCTCCACTAGACAATTTTTAAACTACCAAGGCCAAAATATAAGCTACTGTGATCAAAAGTTGATAAACTTGGGGTAGTCTGAGAATCAGCGGGTTTATATGTTCACGGTAACTGGTAAAACAATTTAGTTAAATTTGAGATGGATTCTGACAATCACGCTGACTGGGTCAGAGGCATAAAGCAGTAAAAAACCGGCCAGTTGAATGCAACATGGTTTTATCCGAATGACAACTGCCAATGCAAACACGATTGTTTTCTTGTCAAATGGACAGTAACTTGGAAAATATCTATATTATCTGTAGTAAAACTGGGGTCATACTATTTGGGAGTCATGTGTAACATGTTTGTATTGAATGGATTGAGAAAAACATAACGTCACGAATAATGTCAAGCACCACAGATGAAAGTTCCTCAGGAGTGTTTTGCAATAGAAATAAGGTTAACTAAGTAATGGCGATCAAGTGGGGTGTTCCGTGGTTAGGAACCTTCTTTAGGAAGAGGCTGCGAGATGGTATCAAAAAGGAACTGACCAGAACCTGAAATATTCAGAAGTATACGTATAACTCTTAGTTGTGACCAGTTAGTCCTGGGCATTAAGCGGTATTCCATGAGGAAGACAATATTGAAGACGAAGACGTTAATAGTTATTTAAAGTGCCGGTATTTACGAAGGCGACCACAAACATTAGTATGTATGACGGATTTGGGATAGATGTGAACGACAAGCACTTATGCGGTATTCAACAACTCTCGTTCAGTTTTGTGTTGACAAGTATGAACTACACAAGTGGGAAAACAGACCCTTGTGAAAACTTACGGAAAACAAAGAAAGAAAGAACTATTTAGCAATTAGTGTAAATTGTTTGCAGTCAGATTGTTCAGTGATATGTTGGAGGCCCAACAAATGCTGAATAGTATTGGGGATGCTCATGGGTCACGATAACTTTGTGCGAATAACTTGTTGAATAAACGTGAATTGTTTTCCAGGAGAACGAGCGTTTTGTCACCGAAGTGATGCTAATTTGTACCGCTTAATTTCTGAGGTTTTTGATTGAATATTACGTCGTTGTAGAGTTAGTATGGATAACTGGTAGATCAGTTGTACCAACAGCTGTTTTCTGTGACTTCCATCGACTTTAGACAGGCACGTGAAAGGTAAGCAATTTAAACGTGGAAAACTAATCAAATCGCGCTGTCCAGCATTTTGTCTCACAGGAAAGGACATATCACAGTCTAAACGAGGAGGCAGTTGTATATCGACCCCCCCCACAATCCTCCCCCAGTAGACTGTGATCTGCTTCATCTCGCGGGGTGTTCACTGACCTTTGTGCCTTGTTGATTATTATTCCATATAAGACTGAAATACCTTTTTGTAAGTGTATACGCTTGCCGAAAATGACCAAACACAACTGTTTGTAATGTCAACCTCTTACGATTTCTACAGAAACTTGGGAAAAATTGAAAGAATGGGCCAGCAATTCGCAGTATTCAGACAGATTCTATTGGTGTTCGAATGTACAATATGCAGGTTAATCGTGTATTCGTTTTCCCTTCGTTGTATACCCTGATTTTGCTGAAGCGAGCCAGTCTTGGCGACGTCCATCAGTGCTTTTGGAAAGGAACTACTTTTGTGGTCTTATGTGTGCAGTTATGAGATTTCAGTGTAGGTTGGAATACGGATGGAACATCTCTTAATTTAGTAAAACTTTGAATTTGAAAATAGAATTAAATGAGGTGTGGAATAAATTTGCCACTGCGGCTATCTACGAAAAACGTGGAATGAGTTAACTAAGCCGTTGACAATCCGAAGCGATAAGCGAACACAAACAAAACCATATTCTAGTTTGTTTGGCAATCAAATAAGCTTCCAGTCACTTCAGTAACTCTAATGTGAATCTCAGATCCACATTCTGGACAGACATTCTCGCATTATAAGAACGGAGTTTGGCCTCAGACAGATTTTGATAGAAACGGTTATTTTTAGGTGGAAGCCGTTGCAACGGTGCTGACGACCTGACGCTGGTTGACATTCGTTTGAGAATCAACCGGCTAGTTCCGTCATGTAAATGCACATGTTGATAACCGCGTTCATATATCGGACTTCATAACTCAACACAGTTTTACGTCTTATGACTTTTTACCTCATGTTCCGAACTGTAACTTAACGTCCATAAACAGGAGATTCATTCACAAATGCTTACTCTGTGAGAAGTCTGAAATAATACAACGCACCGGGCCTGCACGTCGACAGACGAGCAAAACGATATGCAGGCTTGTCGGGATAAGTTTTGACTTCGCGACTTGAAAAGATATATATTCAGTAAACAAATTACAAGTTGAATATTACTCTCACAGTAACTCATACTTTCACCGTATCCCGCAAGCATTCACTGTTCCATCTGGCAACTCACAATAATCAAACGCATTTCTGCCGCGTTTTTTAAATTTTCATGTTCTTTTCATTTCGTTATGTAGTTTTGTTGTTTGCATTCACTACTACTTACTTGTCACATACGTAATTTTATCGTTAAATGCTGAATTTGTTGCCGTTTTTATTTTAGACAGTCTTACTACTGACGAATACAAAAATGTAAGCAGAAAAAGTAAGTTTCCAGTTTGACGGAAGACGTTAACATAAAGTTGTACAATTTATTCCTAAGGTTTTACCCTCTTTTAACAAGAAGAAACCTACACTGTCCTTCCGTAGGTTAACAAGCAAGATCTCACGTACATAGAATACCACTGGAAACACACAATGGTTCTATTATATTCCGCATCTACTGCTGTGATATATTGCCAGTGAATTCACGCTGCTTTTAGAGCAGTGGGTGTTAAATTGTTCCAGCCAATTTGGACTAATCCATTCAGTAGCGCCTAATCTATAATTCGAATACCACCGATTCAGACAGTTGGATTAATGGGTCTGTCTTCCAAGTCTAAAATCGTCAGAGAAAATTAAGGGAATGATTGAAATTTATGCTGTACTGCTGACAAAAATACAATAACAGAACACTCTTATCTTGAATGCGAATTAACCAGGTACCCAGATGATCCGTTAGAAAAACGCGTTTGAAATAAAGCAACCAAAAACGAGTCCGCAGATGGTTACCAGTCAACGGGAATTGAGCCCAGTGAAGCAATTGGGTGTAGAAGAAAGTGACAGAATATCAAACAATACCAAGCACGAAAGTTTAGTAGGTAGACATTGGCATAAAAAGAAAGAAAGCAGATATTTTATACATGCAGTCCCTGTACAAAATTAATCAGGATTGCTCACTGCACGCAGCAAGATACAAATGAAGACAAATTCAAGATCGAATTTCTCTAAATTAATCAAGTATGCTTCAACGAATTCAACGTTCTGCATCGTACTAATCATGGAACAACAAACGAAGGAGATGGACTTCAACAAATCTGACAATGAGGGTGAATATTTCCAAAGAGAATGGTTTCTGGTGGGCATTTTAAACCATTAATATTCGTCTTCTCAACAGCCCGAAATGTCTGACTGTCGTTCACCTTATTATGCACACAGTCAACTAGGCTGACTGTCAGTGTCTTGATGGTTGTGTAACCTACTAGATAGTTCGACTTGTTATGTGATCACATCACACCGGAATACATCCGGTTACTTGCTGACCCAATTATTCCTCTGTTTTCAAGTTAGGTGACCGAACATTCGTATCTGGATGAATATTTGCAATTTGTTTGAGTTAGTGTAGCAGTCCGTCTTTAAGAGTTGGGATGGGAGTTGTAATCTGAGTGACGGCATGCATGGTTGGGTATTGTGTGTGTAGTTACGCGCGACTTAACAGTCTGCAGATAGTGTTGCAATTTCATCACATTTGAAGAGTCACCGTAGAAATCTCTTCTTTTCATTTACAGCAGTCAATGTCACTCTTATAACGGGAGGTTCCGTATAATTCGTAATATAAATTTCGGAACGTCTGTAATGTTTTGGGTCGTTCAACACCAGCACGCAGTTTGACTGCAGCTTATCTGCAGCTCACAGTTCCGATGCCGTAGAAAACAAAGTTCTCAGAATATTTTGTTCAGATTTATAGTTGAGTTTCATGTTCAAAAGAGGCCAAATTGAACGAGGAACAAACTATAATCTCTTTTCTGCCTTCTCACTCATCACTAAGACATCATTCATCTGGCGACACTGTAGTATGGTACTTACAGCGCCGAAGTGTGATGGCTATTCCAGATATGAAGTGATGATGTTAACCAGAACAGGTCCTAATGGACTGCCTGTGATGACGCATCAATTTGTCAATATCCCACTCCTGTATAACAATACTTCACTACTGAACCGCACTGTAAAAACATCTGTTGTACTTCGATAGATGGAATTCTTCAATTTATCGGTTTCTTGTTCCACTAGTCTGCCGATGATGCCACTGGTCTCTTACAGAGACACGTTGCTAAACACAGACTGGAAGTCTGCTGTTGTCATGCCTCCTGTGCAAGCGTTTCGGTTCAACAGTAGATAAACCAAGTTTAAACTACACCTTTCGGTCAAATTGGTAAAGGCGACTATGCGCATGCGTGTCCATTAGTTACAGATAACCATAAACCGCTTGCTTTTGTCATACAGACAGATTCAAGTGCTATGTTAGCTTTGGAGATACGGAAAAGTTTTGCCGATAAAACTCGTTATTGAATTCTAAGGTTTACATTGAAGGTATATTATTTTAGGTTACAATTTGGTTACTCTTATTTGGTTCATGTTCAATGGTTAGCACTCGCTTGGTTTATGCGTCTAGACTGTACATTCAGTCTTCCACTTGTCTGGCTGGTACACATTCTTCTACTGACGCAACACGTACGATATTGTGTAAGACTTTTTATGTTGATTTGTCCAAATGTGCACCATTTTCCACGTATCGGACGCGTCAAATTTATTGACAACTTTGCTGCAATAATTTGCACACCCCTAATCGTTACGTTGGCGTCCGTTAGCAGCGTTTTGAAAGTGCATAGTATTTCCATACACATATTTGATTCGTATAGTTTCAGGTGCAACTGAATGTACGACAGCCAATTGCGTAATCCTATTCCATCTATTTTCTAGAATACTTTACAAACGTAATTTTACGGTTTATTCTTAAAACTTACCATATTCTTTCAGTTCGCCCCCCCCGCTGGGGTTATATTAGGAATCTTCCAACAAAAAAAATAAAAAGCTGTAAAACTTAAGTCACCAGAACGGTAGTTTGCTAGAACAAACATTCGCACATACAAAGTTAATTTTATCTAGTTTCATTGATCAACACAAAGTTGCCATCCCTAGATCAATCGTGGGTAATTTGGTTTTGTAGGCCAGAAGTCTATTCCAGTGGATTGCGTTTGACCTGAAAGCTTGATAGCATCAGTGAGTGAAGCTGAGGTGAAATGTTTCACTATTTTTGAAAAGTTCAAAAATTCTTTTTACTATAAGCAAGCCGTCAGACATATTGAATACTTCTGGACGACTGCCGCTCAGATTTACCGGTCAGTTTTGTAGGTGAGTGAATGTCTCCGCTGCCAAGTGACTGAACGAAACTACGGAGTTCTAGGGGTGTTTTCATATTAGCTTCTGTTAAGTGTGAATACCCCTAATGGAAGCCATATTGGAACATCGGTCCTGAGGACATGTTATATCGGTAGCCTAAATGATACTCCATTGGTGCATGTATAACAGACTAGTGTAAACCTGCTGTAACTAGCGCTATGCTGTCAGGTCGTCCCTCTACCGCCGGAAGATATGTAACGAGCGTATCTTCAGTTCCGACTAACAGGCTTAACAATCATACTTTCTTAACGAAATTGCAGACTTTCACAACCCTGTCAAATACCCATTTTAACGTACGTCGCTTTGCCACGAATGTGAACGGTGGTGACCTGAACGCTGCTCAGCTTCCGATTTTAGGTGAAGCACTCGGTTGGCCCGTTTTGACACTAGGTAGTCAATCTGAGTCTAATTGTTGAGTCAGAAAATGAACTTCCTTATTGATGAGATATGAATAAGGTGAGATTGTAATCACTCGTGATCAAATGTTTATTATTTTCTTTCATTATCAATTTAAGGAGGCGTCTTTGTCAGAAACAACTTAGGAAATCTGGCTGTGTACTAAGTCAGCGAACCGCCTAATTGAGAGCATATCTTGGTGACATCCACTGAACAACAGTGTAAGAGTACAAATAAGAATGGAATTTTGTAACAAGTTTTAAGCCTCACAAACGAATATACGAATGAGGGTTTTTCTCATCTGTACAATTCAACATCTCTATATTTGTTTTGTATTCTGTTTTAATTCTTACCATGACATATTTTAATAACTCAAGTGGGAGTTTTATGCAGTCTATCCTATTGTTGTTAAAATCGTTTAGAGCATTTTCCACAGCAGTTAACACCAAAAGAAAGCCTGTCACAAACAGCTAAACTGTACAGTTCAGCCAAAAAAGTAAAGTAATCGTTGACATAAAACGTTTGAATAACAGCAAGGGGAGAAAACAACAAAAATGAATTGCCTGACATTCTTCGGTGTTAGCTAAAAGCATTCTAACAGCATAGTTATTTTTGTATTGAAGTATACAATTGATAGGGAGATAGGGCGTACGATAACGTGTTAACCTAGTGGTTCCTAATAATTAGGAACTACTTCAAAAAGACTGGTTGTAGACTGTAGACAGGCAGCTGACCTCAACCAATGCGAGAACTGTTTCAAACACAAGTATCCCGATTGTTTGGATTGACCAGTGCAATGTCCACTTGCGCATTTGAGGCACTTAATCTAATGCGTTCTCCGAAATAATGTCAAATCGCAAGCAGACTGTTTACAACACATCTTCTTGAATGCAATGTCTAATTATGATAGCCTTTAGTATTGTCTCTTTTCACATGTTTTACATATTGAAATGTTTTCTGTACATAACCGAAAAGAATAACATACAGACATTAGGTAATGTGTACACTTCTGCATTGTTAATCTAATGTTTCCAGAAGATACACCGCACCATGTTCTTCAACAAACATTCACGTACGCTATCAGTCCCTGTGATTAGATTTACCGATTAATTATGACTAAATATAATAGTGATGAATAGCCATTTCAACTGTGACTTTCTGGTCACTGAATTTCTGGTCTGATCAATATAGACAACACCAATTTTACGATGTGAATTTGTCATGTAGTAAATGAACATTGTCAGTGTTTGACAGCTTAGGGATCCCATTGCATAATGGTAAGACATTAAAAGATAAAGATGACTGTATTGTCTATGTAATATCACCCGAAATAACAGTTAGTATCTTGTGATCATATAGGGTCACATGACCAAGTGAAAAAAGCAACATAGTATGAAGCCGCGCAGGGAACATAAACATGTTGATAACACGTGGGAATGACAAGACAGTATCGTAACTTAGATAAGGTTAAAAACGTGTTTCTAATAACGTTTTTTAAAATCCAAGACAGGGTCAGGGCATTTGATTGACAAGATGTTATCAAGTCGGTAGGTCAGAGTTCCGCTCAATACCAGAAGGCATCTGCAAGTTGATATGTTTTTAGACTTTTAGATGGATGAGAAACTTGTTTCCAGTTTACAGATATTCTGCTAATTTATTTTCAAAAGCTCTATCTGTGAAAAACTTTTTTTGTGGACCAGAAAATTTTTGTCGTGGTGAGTCGGGATGCCTGATTTTCCTGTGTAATATTCGACCCGCCGGCTCAGGGAACTTTGTTCCTAATGTTTTAAATTACATACGAGTTCATTTGTGATCAGAAGTGCTTGGCATCCACTTCAGTGTGAATGATATGGGTCGCGAATACATATTATTTTTAACAAATTCCGTGGAAGCTGATACTGTATTAAAATATTGTGTTGATTACCGAATAAGTAAGTGACAGTGTGATAAATTCAAAAATAACTACGTGTCGTCATTTAAGGGCACAAAGTCCACTCCAGACAGCGACTGATTACATACTTTTAGATTAGGCCCAAATATTCATTTTGCTGCTCGGAATAAATCATGAACAACAAAATATTTAATGTAATATCAATCTGAATGTTATCTTGAAAAATATATTCCTCAATCTTTCATTCCTTTAGGTGATATTTATTGTTTTTCAGCGAAGGTGAATTCTACCAGGCTAATGAGGCTTGGCGATTGATGATTCTGTCACCCTCATGAAATAATAACGATAAGTTTAACTGATTGGTTTTTGGCGCTGAGTCACAAAACTTTCAGCCACCGTGAAAGTGAAGAACCTGTTGTTTTAGAGAAGACTTCTGAACAAGCGCGAAATTGATCAAAATGTTAACGGACGTTTTTAATCGGACGGAAGATATGCCCAATTTTGACCGTTTATGTTATGTTTCGAGTAATACTGTTATACATCTTAATTAGTGAAGTAAGGTTTATCACAACCCCTTAGAAAGTACCTTTTTTGTATGACCACAACCTAATATGGACTGCTGATTTGCAGCAAAGATATTCGTAATAAATAGTGTAGGTGTGTTTCCAACGGACTTTCTAATAACTAACTTATTGACCTTGACAGCGACCCCCTTTTGGTATTCGTATGAATGAAGTAGCTTGCGCTCATTTCCTCTAATTTCATGAAACTAACAATGTTCGTCCTATGTAACAGCTCATTGTGCATTTCGAGGCTTCCTAATCTTGTTCTTACAATTACGGTAAGACTAACATGACGTTAGTAAGCTTTGCACGACAGTAGGTTAATTGCGTATGCTAAAGTGTACAGCTTACAATAAAATTCAGAACAATATGACCTACCGCAAATCACGCACATTTACTGTCGCAACGATTTTGTTTAAGTTAGTTCCTTCTAACGGTAATTTGCATGCAGAAAGGACTTACGGGGATTCTAATGAGTGTTTTTCTTCGTCTGAAAATACTGTCAGTATGAATGCATCGACATAAGTATACGTGTGTGAAACGGTCGGATGATACAAACATGGCTTTACTCATTCTAGTTAGCTTCCTGTATTTGCTACGATGTACTGTGTCAATGACTGACATCATCAGTCGTCCGTGCCTTTCCTGCCAACAGAAATATACACACCTCGACTCAGAAGTGACTGAAACAAATCGGATAAGGCCAACTTACCCCAAGTGCAAAAGCGTAATAGTCCAATGTTTCGTTTGCCAAATATAGATTTTGTCTCGCCAAATAGTGTTTTATTTGTACGGACTACAGCATCCGTCGGTTCACTTAATTAAGGAGGAAAAACAATTGTTACAGAAAGAAGTGTTGTTTTCTTCGCACGTCTAAAACCAATACCTTTGCGCGACCGCAAAATTACTAAGCAGTATTGGTGCATCTGACTAAAAAACAGTGTCTGGTCGTTGGGACTGACGTTGAATGTCCATGAAGATTTTACTGATATTGATCGATTAGTGTAAATTCTACAAACATCGAACGATGAGCGTTTCGATTTTTGGGATCCTTCAAATGACGTGATATAAACTGCATAATCCTTCACCTCACTAGCGTGTTGCACACTGGATGACTGTTGAATCTGGGCTTAGATCACACGTTAGAGGGATGTTTCCCACATTAGCTGGTTCCGGTTGTAATTCCCATCATCATCATTCTCATCATCCTCATCCTCATCCTCACCATCATCATAACAGCCTGACCAAAACGTACTGTGTTTCGGGCCACCACTCGCTTCAACAGTGACGTGAAATACTCTAGAAGAAAACGTTACTAAGAAGGCTGAAAATTACTGAAAGAAGGGTAAGCGGAAGAACTAGAAATGGTATGAATACAGGTACACCATTGACTGCGACATACTACCATCTCGGATACCCTGTCTAACCTGCGGTGTGAGTGATCACGAGGACACCATCCAAGCAGGCGACACCCACCCACTTTGCTCATTGGAGCAGTGAGGGTCTTCATAATCCGTGACCACAATGTTGCTTGACCACCATGTGGTTTCACCCAACTGTTGTTGATCTCAGTATATAATGCCCGGTAAGGTAAACGATCAGATGACATACGGAGTACGTGACTCAACCATCACAAGCTGTGCACGGGTGTTTTTTACTTGACGTCAGAGAGTGTAATCGATAAGTTTGCATCTTGTCAAACTCTGTTCAAGCCATATTATCAATGAACCAGTCAAATGGTCACATGCGCATCTTTCAGAATAACATCCTCAGTGGGATTACGGCACCCGTGATTTTGCTCACGTGTCCTCGTTTGATAAAACAACCAATCAGCAACATGAATAACCATCTATTGGTTCGAGGTAAGTGGTATTTTCAACTTTGACATCCCTATCCACCTTAAACTAATCACCGTTGTAAAACTACCCTTGCTGTTCTAAACGATTGGATTCTCTCTACTTCCAGATGAAACCGGACTGGTGTTCTTTCCATCCTTTCTATGATTGTTGAAGAGTCGACATTACTGACCCAGGAAAACCGACGGTGAATACAGATTGACTCAATTATTTCATGTGTTCGAAAACCGTAGTGATTTCCCGAAGGCAAGCGCCTATGATCGCCAAATAATGATTCAAGACCAAACT
>LUCH01009371.1:5986-17833 GCA_013368495.1 Paragonimus heterotremus | reverse complement strand
TTTCACATTTCTGAAATAACGTAGAATGCATCTCTGCGTTATTTTTCCATCAATCCTTATGCTATTAAACAACGGCACATTTCTTGTTTACCTCTTCGGAAAATTGAAACAGAGAAATCTTTAGGGAACAGATTTTGAAGATTTAAGTTTCCGCAACATTTCACAACTGTTCAACAAATTTAATGTGTACGACTTATTTTTTAATTGAGAGATAACGGAGATATTCACGTTCTGCCGATTACGCGCAGCGCAACTGATGGACTGTTTGCTTTGGGTGATTTGAACTTTCAGGTCGGGCGCGACTCGGTAGCTCGGCCGGGAGTCCTCGGACCCCACGACATAGGTTCAGTGAACGAGAACGGTGATGGTCTATTCCGCCGGTCTGCTACACACGAGCTGACTTTCATCAACACTCGATTCCAGCTGGTCGAGAGCGACATCACGACTTGGACTCACCCACGAAGCGGTCATCATCGCTTGTTTGATCATGTGATTGTGCAACAGCACGATGTTCGTGAAGTGGGTAACACGCGAGTGATGCGCGACGCTGAATGTAGCACCGGTCATAGGCTGGACAGGACTAAATTATCTATCCTGTTTATTGTGGATATTCCGGACAAGGATACGAGTTAGATATCACACGACTGGAAAACTTGGAGATGGGGACTGTTTTTCAATGTGCAGTTACCGCTTGTCAGCACGATATTTCTATAACTACTACCACTGAGGCATGAATGCTGGCAGTAAACTGTAAGTTCCTGAGCTGTCCTGTTCGGGAGAATTATTTTTCCGGAAAATATCGTTTTACCGTCTTGGTATCTGGTGCAGCAACTGAAACCGTCGTGATCTGCGTCATGGACTCATATCTCATTATTTTAACTGGGCATTAATTGAAAACTACCTTTTTGCAAATTTCTTCGGAAAATTGGTGTGGCTGCTGTCGTTGTGATCGATTGTGTGTGGCAATGTTAACACAAGAATGCTGGGGTTGTTTTCAATCTGTCTTTCACTTTTGTCGTTTTTTTTTCAGTCTGTTTATTTTTTATTTTTAGGAAATGGATTATATTGCAACTTCCAGGGCGATGTTTGAGGATCGCAAATTTCACGTTATTTACGTTCGTTGGACGAGCTGTAGGTCGAAAGCTGCTTTGAAGTACGATAGGGTACGGTAACATGTGTTCCTGAAAACTATGCAGACTTAATGTCGTTGTAGGAAGTCTGAAAAACGCTGGAGTGTAAGCATGGGTGGGCAACGTGCCTAGTGGGTTGTCTGTTGTTAGTTTCAAGAAATAAGTTCGGGTAACACATGTTGCAGGTCACTAATTCAGTGGTACGAGAAGATGCTTGTCTGGTTGTGAGCTCTTTCGAGTTGGAGCGCAACCAACACTTCAGTGGTCTGCCACATGAGTCGCATCCTACGAATCGTTCACTCACCATCAGTCAATCGAATGAATGCAGAAATCTTTCCCGGTGTGATAAATCAACAGTCAACATTAAGCAGTACGCAACCGATGTTCAAAAGAAGTTCAACACAACCGCAGACATTGGATACATCCACAGCAAGTTGAAGTTTGCATTGTAAATTGAGCATGCTGCGGAAGGCTGGTCATGGAATTTCAGAGAACCTTGAAGAGGAGCTGTGAGTAATAATTGCGATGGGTGTGAGACGCAACATGAGGGGTGAAGGCAACAGATGTAGACATATTCGCTTCGCCCAGCCAATGTAGACTGAAGTATTGCGACGTCTCCCACGTGTTGTGAATGTGCATGCCACTCACGGGGCGAACAAGCACAAATATGTCACTGAATATTTCCTCATACGTTTGAACCTGGAAGTTATATCTGTTCCTCGTAACAGATGGTATAGAACACAGCCGACCCGTGATGTAGGGGTACGTTCGTGGTGAGAACTGTGCTTCACTACGTGGACAATTGGAAATATTTCGGGAAATGATGGACGAGCAGATTGAGGTGGAAACATTTGTCATGGATAAGATGACTACGCAAATGAGGGCATCCCATGTGGCGTTCGGCCGCAACATCCTTCTGTGTTACTTTTATGTACGTGAACCACACACAAGCACATAAATGGGTATAATTCGTCCGTCATATTTGTCAAAAGACAAACTCTTCGCGGTCGTTATCTCTTCCACCGCGTGGCTAGGGCAGACAACGAGATAGAGTAAGTCACACCTTTACATTGTTCATCGTGGGTTCAAACGTGATTTATGTGTCGTTGATGGAATGGATGGTAAGTTTGTGAAATATTTATTGTGTGATTGGTTGTAAATCTAACCAAAATGGGTCATCTATGCGCGAAGTGAAGTTGTCCACTTTGAAAACCGAACAAATCCCCGAGGGGATGTGGCAATTTATTGAGGAACGGCTCACAGTAGCAGCAGTCGAGGCAATCGGGGTGGAGAATCAGCAACTTTCGGGATCATCAAGCGAAAACATCGTGATTATCGCCGAACTGGAACGAGAGAAGAATACCGCGTTTTCTGCACCCACAGAGGACTCGCATAATGAATCGCAGAAGGCGACGTTTTGGAGTACGCTCAGTCAACTGGCCGAGCGTGTTCACGGAAGCAAGGGCAACAGGTGGAAAAGACAGGACGAGCAGATGCATGGCTTCGCAGACCGTCGACTCGCTCGAAGCGATCCTTGGTCCGTCGGTCCAGTCCACTGAAGCACTTTTAGACGTGGACACGGGCCGTTCGTGCATCCAGCCACAGGACATCACGAAGGTTTGGCGCAAACACTTTGGCAACTTACTAAACAGCCCTACTATCATTGATTAGGTAACCGTGAATAGCCTGCCGCCTCAGGCCGTCGAACTTACGCTTGCTCCCGCCCCAGATTTGCTAGAGTTGCAGAGGGTGATTGATCATTTGCCCAACGCCAAGGCGGCAGGTGAAGATGGGTTGCCAAGGGAGATCCTGAAGAATGGCGGACTGGCGCCGTAATGTACACTGCTACGGCCGGTTCAACCCATTTGACAGTACGAAGGGATGCCATATAAATCCAATGGCGCCCTCATCGAGCCTTTGTTCAAAGGTAAAGGCAGCAAACAATGCCCCGACAACCGTCGGGGCATCGGTCCGCCGAGCTGCACAGGCAAGTTGCTTGCACAAATCCTTCTGAACCGACTGAATACAGGACTTTCGGAGACTGATGGTTTTGAGGAGCAATAGGGATTCCGGGCACCTCACGTACACCTCCATCCCAAATCTGTGTTAACGGAGGTGTTGTAAGCAGCTACATAGACTTCTGTCACTTGGGTAGCAAGTTGTCCGGTGATCTGTCTCTGGACCGCCAGTTGGCAGCTCGTGTGGCCTAGGCTAGTACTGCTTTCGGACGTCTCAAAAGATTTGTACGGAAGAACCACAGCTTGGAACCGGGTATTATGCGCTTCGTTTACCGCTCAATGGTGCTGTCTATGCTGCTGTACTGCAGTGAAACGTAGACATTGAATCAGCGGAATGTGTGTAGTGGAAGCCGCTTCCGTCTACAATGTCTGAGACACATTTTGGGTATTCGGTGGTAGGACATGGTTGCGAACACTGAGATACCGCGGCGAGCGGACATGAAAGGGATGGAAGCCATGCTGGTGCAGAATCAGCTTCGTCAGCCGGGTCACGTCTGTCGGATGGACGATGACCGTATCCCGAAACAGTTACTGTATGGACAGCTGAGGTTAGGTGGGCGAAATCCTGGTGGTCAAAAGCGGAGAAACCAGGTCGCTGTGCAGATAAGTCCTTCACGTTGTAAAATTGATTTTAGACGTTGGGAAGACAGCGTTTAACCGGACTAACTGAAGGAACACGGTTCGGACGGGCGTCCGCGAGTTCGACGAGAAGTTATTGTGCAGCGGGGAACGAAAGCGCGCGGTACACAAGGGAACCACCTATGCCATAGGTCGTAGTGACATTACTATATGGCGTTGCGATGTGTGCAGCCGCGAATGCGCTGGCCGTTTGGGAATAGCAGGTCACCAGCTTGCTCATAGTGTACGGTCGGTGAAGAGACAGCGGGTACGTTAGGTTAAAGTAGGCCACATCAGCATATCCGTTCTGTTTTTGTTAACGATTGCATCGGCCAAGACCATGGTCATTTGACAACTAATCCGCTCCCCTTTTGGGAAACTTGGGTGTCTGTGATCTTCTACCTATTCTTTTCTTGGGCTTTGTTGGTGTATTGAATGACAAATCGTTTACCTGATCTTTTCGTAATTCAACGTTGATTTCTGTTTTTCAACTTCATCCTCTCCGGAATGCACTAGCATGCACTCGTATACTGAAATGCTTCTTGCATTACATTCTACACATCTTTCTCCCGGGTATAGATCTTGTCACTGCAGTCTCTCTTATTGTTTATTTTCCGAGAGATGTGTTTCCTTTCAGTGCTAGCCATTCAATTGGCTAACCAGCATTGGCCGGCTGGGCACAAAGGCCTCACTCACACACCTACTGGTCTCATTCCTTCAGGTTTACACCGGATACGTGGCGTGTGAGTGGAACCGCAAGTGGTGCAGCCCAAGCCACTTGCGGTGTTGGTTTAAAGCGCAGGCGTCCTTTGGCTTCGGTCACTGTGAGAGGCTAATCCGTTTCGGATGCTGCCAACCAATTAGCTGATAGGCGGTTCGGCGAATCTTTGT
The DNA here is from genome assembly GCA_013368495.1 of Paragonimus heterotremus. Taxonomy (NCBI): domain Eukaryota; kingdom Metazoa; phylum Platyhelminthes; class Trematoda; order Plagiorchiida; family Troglotrematidae; genus Paragonimus; species Paragonimus heterotremus. The sequence continues at coordinate 13,176 of LUCH01009371.1, read as the reverse complement.
TGTCTCCAAATGATAACAGATACATCCAGGAACTGTAGAGTTGAAGAAGAGGCACGCTATATTTAACCACAGTTCTAAAGTTCTTCACTTACTTCAGACAATTTCCGTTCTCTTAGTTCTGTGCTCAAATAACAGCCTGCTAGTGCCTGTGGGTCACCTGCACAAATATAGTTCACGGAACGGATAGAACATTATTTTTGCATAGTGAGGAATCAACAATCAGATCGAGAAACGGATGGGACGTACGTTTAAGTGATATAAATTAGAAACAGTGAATTTGTTTGAACAACATTCACACTAGAGCGCAACGTTTGCATTCAACTAACTGTAACAGAAAGCCCTCTTAGTAAAAGACCACAAGATTTCAGTTCTAATGTTGTCGAAGTTAGTCAGTACATCAGATCTTTGCTACGACCCGAAATTAAACCATGGTCCACGTTTACATACACTGACCGCGCTGGACAATGTGCCACTGATCTCAAGTTGGTGTTTGGTTGCAACATCTTGTCCGTGCATACTGTGAAATCAGTGACGCTGTGTTCTACTCTGTCGCTGCACAGTGTGGCAGACGAGATTTCAAATCCCGGTAGTAGCACGGACACTGGCTACTGATGAATTCTAAGGTGAAAAATAGAGAACACAGAATCTTTCAAAAAGAAGCCGGCATAGAAGGCTCATTGAACCTGAAAACTGCAGTTAAGCCAGTGGTGTTTAATTTAGCAAAAATGTCGGCAATAAACCTGAAAATAAGGCATCCAAGTAGGGTGTGAAATTGTAACACGTACATCAGTAAGGTAACTCAATCTCTTAGTGTCTGTTAATTGTTTAATCAGTAAGTGACATATCGCATGAGTTGGACTTTCAACAGTAACCACCAATTTTCAAGAAAATCAACAATATCTCAGGAACTACCTGTTACCTTTCCGGCAGTTCTGAACGGTGTCCTAGTCCTAATTTGTTCCTCAGTATTGTGTTGTACTCACAAAATATCTGTTTACCGGTCCTTACATATCATGTTGACTTGGCGTGATGTGCTGATCTCACAGCCTATGCTGACTAGAGCTTCGGTTCGTTCAGGGGCAATATAGACAGACAGGTCAGAAGGGGGAGTCAGAGAAAAAACTGATGTACTCACAGCGTTATATGTTGCATCCCCGAACGCATACGAGCATTTGGGTAATGAGGTACAATGCTACAAGGACAAGTCAGAAATATTTTCATTGTTGGGGCACCACGACGCTAACAACGAAAAAATACACTTATATCTGTACGCATCTCACGGCCTCCATAGTTTGAGCACTCCATTTCAACGCATGAGGGGGTAATTTGTTGCCTGGTGACTAACCTGTTCCTTCTCAACCATGCACACAATTTGAACACATGGCAGTCAGTAACACTGTTTAAGCAGTCACCGGGACTCCGACTGTGTGAGTGTCCGTCGTACGTACCCGTTTTTTGTCATTTCTCCAGACGTCATTTAGTTGTGAACAAATTGCCCAGTTTGAGTCAGGTGTGAAAATCTAACGAATACTGCTAACAAACCGCAGTCGCTATGACACCTTGCTGTGAAACGATGTGTCCCGAGATGACTGCCGTTGCCACTTAACCGTATTTCTGTCAGGTCGACAAATCCTTCGAACAAGCGTCGCTTTATTCCATCTGGCTTTCACTATAAAAACGACCGTTGAGGAATGTAACACAAGTTGATCTGAAGTTTACACAAAGACCATGAGCAACACTGAGTCGAATAGTTTGAATAGATGGAAAAAGCCTTTATACCTTGGAATAATGGAAAAGCTATTTTCTCTGATTTGTGGTTGTACTGGTCGTCGAGTCGGTGCAAATGAGACTGTACTTGAAGAAAGATTGTTCAGTTATCATAAACTAGTCACATCGACTTAAAAAGTGAACTACGGATTTTGAGGAACAGTTTAGCTGGCCTAAACCGGCTCACATAGGCGACGGAACCAGAATGATATGTTGCTGCGTCCTAAACGACCCTTCGTCGGAAGAAGTCCCCCTGGAGCTCACGTTACTGAAGGGTAACAAAACTTCGAGATCAGAACTAATCTCTATTTTATTTTCAAGTATGGTGAGGAGAGGTTGACATCAGAACAGACGAAGCTCCTTCAGGGGATTAGCGAAACTGAAGAGGTGTCTCATGACGGGCGCTGGTAAACAACAAATTCCGTTTGCAAAAGTTAAGCCTGAGATCACTGTGGAAACCACAGAGATATCAATCAGGTGTCTTTTATGTCCAGGTCACTCACTGGTCTTATGGTAAGTCGGCTCACTATACCCAGAGAAAGTTAGATGCGTAGTGAACAGGCAGGATTCCGGTCCGGTTTTAGATGTGTTGGTCGGTTCCACGCAACGTTTTGTGGAACTGCATTCTTCGCCATGGAGCGTCACAGACATAATTGGTTCTGTTGAGATCATTGTTTGCTCACTCTGCATGCAGAGTGGAAACTTATGGACAATTGTCTTGGATATTCATCACTTCCAATGGTGTTGGTCAGTCGTGCCCGAGCTACTGCTCCTGTTCAATTTTTCCCAAACGACATTCTGGAAGGTGCGTTTGAGGAATCCACTGAGCCTGTTGTTGAGCTTCCAACTGGCGTTAAGTTAATGAACATTGAGAGTGCGGATGACATTCCCTTACTCCTGTCGTTAGCGCCAGCCCGTTGCCTGATGTGCGGCCAGGGTTCAGGGTATTAATGCTCGGAAGCCAAACTATTTTGTACTGGGGCTTTTTCAGCTCCCTGTAGAAAGGACGAAGGAAAACAGACAATTCTGATAGTCATTTGTAGGTATGGCGAAGAATAGGAATCAGTGACAGTGATGCTGTCACTCATCGCGTTTGCTAAGTTGTCTTCCACTGGTTAATAGCCTAAGTTTCCCTTATCATAGTTTTTCTTTTATAATTATTGTGGCGTTATTCCTGTCCCATACAACGCGTTAAAGAGAAAAATACACTCATCAAGTCTAGTCAGGTTGTATCGGAACAATATTGCCAGGATATTGTTTAGCATTAAACGACTGGTAAATAGCATAATGGAGAGGCTGAGAAAGTTATCTCTTGAATGTTGTACGGTGGTATGCACTTTTCGCCGAAATTGTTCGTAATCAACCTTTCGGAGGACATTGGAAACCCACGGTTTAATAGGTAAATTGCGAGGTTTCTGTGTAGGAATCAAAATATTTTACAGTAAACTTCGAACCATTTCTTCCCACCTCTGGTCAGTCTAACACCTAAGAAATGGAACTCGTTGCTGGATTCCTCTTCTGCGGTGAAACACAGTGAAGCATGTGCTGCATTAAAAACCGGAAGGATGGCTGTTAGCTAATCTTGTGACTGTATAACATCGAACATGTCGCCAACACTTCGGTGGTACATATGAAGACTGTATAGTCGAATGACTTTGGGATTCTTACTTGTTCATGAATATGTTTGCCATTAATGGACCTAAAGAAGATCTCACTTCAGCTCCATCGGGTTGTCAATACAGCTCACCGTTGAACACAAACTGAACATTGAGGGTGTATCACAAAATTGTTTTTTATCTGTTTTTGTAATGTGAACACGCTTTCGAATCCTTCAATCTGATCACATAAAAAGTTTGTCTTCTCCAACGGAACATCTATTAATAGCGAGGTGACATCAAGAGATCCCATGTGTCAGTGCCCAACATTAACATCCATCACGGAACCCCCAAACCCGAAAATGTCACGGCGACTACGTGAGCATAATTTCCGTTGTACAGTCTCCAGTATTTCCGTCAACCACGGGACAGTTTCATGATATGGTGAACTACACATAGCAAACATCGATCTGACTGGACAACCACTTTTATGAATCTTAGGGAGTCCAAGTAAACGTGAGATGATGGATCCAGTTGGTTTGATCTGGTGGAACTAAGACTGTGTGTTACAGCCGTGTTGCGCCATTCTTGCATTCCTGATGTTCTGGCTTCCTAAATCTGCCAGTATCCGAAAGTATGGGCATTACCTTCTCAGTACAATCATATTTGTTCAAAATCACAATCCTGGCGCCTCTGTCTGGCCCAGTAGGTAGGATGTCATCACGTGTACGTAAAATTCTCAGGACATTCAGATGTTTCCGGGTTATTTAGCTCTTATGAGATACAGTCGAATATCGGTATTTGTAACAGATGACCAACTCAGATTAAAAATGCTCAAGATTAGCATCAGACTATGGGCTCAGGTGGAGCGTTTGGTTGAATGGATTCTCAAACTGGACTTAAATCTCTAACTGATCATCCTTACGACGTAGACAACAAAACTTAGTAGCTTCATTTAGGACCCATTTTGACCGTTCTAACAACAGTTACGCGGTGTGAGTTATCAAATCACTCCCCGTTTACAGTCCGTGTGTGATCGAGCGGAATCGCTTGTGAATTGGTACAAAGATTTAAATAAAATGATATCAGCCCTTGCCCCAACGGGACCGCTTTATTTCCAAAGGAGGAGCCTAAAACATTTAAAAACACGGCTGTAGACCAAAGCCGGTGGAATGCATATATATAAAGTTATTGCCGTGATATTCTTTGGGTGTAGTTATGGGCACACTTATGAAGGTGTTGAAATGAAAGACGACAACAAAACAAACAACGGCGAAATTGCCGAAGTTGTCCGTGGGATAAAACTGATTGCAAGGACATTCTCACTCCCTCCCTTGTTATCGTCGTTTTACACTACTTTCGTGTGCTGGCTTCTCGCTCTAGCAATTCTCGTTTCGTGGTTGTCATTTAGTTGGTAGTCTGCCTTCAAAGTGGCCTACAACAATAGTAAAAGTATTCAGTGCCGGAAGGAAGTCTTTCAACAGCTAAGAGTTGTTGGCTTTCCATCCAAGAATTGATCAACCAGCATGTGTTGTTCAAAAACCTGTTCCATCTGCGACGTGGCTCTTTACATCACTGCCCACATTGGCGCGGCGTAAACGAGAGCGTCGCTTTCTGGTCCAAACCGGGCGCTCTTGAAACATCGTACTGCCTCCTCGTAGTAGTCAAGGCTACCGAAATGGCTGCAGAAACGAGATTTTCATCCCCCAATTCTGGTCACGGCACCGACTGTTGTGAGCCAAGAACGCTGGATAGCACAACGGTTGTTCATTCGGAAAATCAATACATGGATTATGCGCTTCAACACGACAATAAATAAATCCATGCATTTGAACTCAACATTGGTCCCAGAATGTCCCAACTGCCGCAGTTGTTAATGCTCATTTCCCATGTCTACCAATAACCATTTTTGGCCAAGCTGCACTCCACTGTTTTCCCGCGGTTACTTCAATGTCAAAATCCATGCTTCTACCTCACTACCGAATAGTAGTTATGAGAATGGTATAGTGTGATCGCTTGTCCTCACTACACTAGATGTCAGTAACCAATAAGAATGAAGAGTCCGTATCGCAAAAATCAAACTCTCATTTAGTACAGTTTCACTCAGCTTTGCTTTTTGTTATTACCATTTAATGTGTTTCAGTTAATTCCGGCCTGACGCTCAGGCACAGTCTGCTGCACCTCTCATTTTCACTACGATTTACCGGATGCTTGTACAAAATCATTTAATTCTATTCTCATCCGCTATAATCAATATCTATTACAGAGTCTGCTTTTCTAGATAGTTTTAATAAAGTATACGCCATCACATCACTCCATGAATCCCCAACGACTAGATGTCATGGGAAACTAGTGTTAACAGCATGTCAAACGAATGTGTACAACATTACCCCATAAAACTATAAAGAAACCCAATCCACGGATCAGGTTTCCTTGAAATATCGTCTACCTAAACCAGTTCTCGTACTTCAGCATCCTAATTCATTGCTTGTCGTAATGTGCGAAAAATGTGCAACGCGAACTCCTTTTGTATACGTTCAATCAAGGTTGTAACAAAAGAAGGCTGTCGACAATAGAATGATAATACTCGGGATGGTCTTTATTCGTGGTATGATGTAGGGTTCCACCGGTTCCTTTAGAATATTTGAAACTCTGTGAACACGGTAAGCGCAGACAGTAAGATTCTACTGGTCTTTTAGACTATTTGTAAATCAGTGATTGAGCTCTATCTCACTGTCTGTGTTACTTGTTAGGTTATGTTGTAAGTCGTCACATTTACAGTCTCCCCGAATTTGCATTTAATCACATCTGACGGGTTATAAATGCTGTTCACAACTGACAACGAACAGTTAACACACAGCTGTCTTCTGATGTCACACACAGACACCATTTGAAGTCTATCTTGTCAGCCGCCTTCTTGTGTGAGATGAGTTATGTCTCCTGCGACCGTTCCGTTCTTTCTATCACATACTTTATAAGCAATGAAACTCGTACGAATTAGTTGATTAATTGCACACTGATTGTCAAAGTACTACATGTTCCAAACTCCGTTTAACATCCAGACATGTGTTAGGGTATACAGTGAAACAGAGTCAAGTCAAAACCTTTTACTGTCTAGAGACGAACGTTGGTCAGACGATGCTCGGCGTGTGCACGTACAGCAGTGTGATTCTAGTACACTGGCAAAACTTATATCTAACAATGGAGACCACAGTCCACGTTGAATCGGCGTATCCTTCTTTGAATTAAAGTGTCCATTCAATTGTGAGACACGGCAAATGTAAGTTTTTTGATCGATTTGAATTTTCAGTGTTCCCATCACAACATATCTAAAAATATGACTGAGTTGTATATGAATATGTGAACAAAAATGCATTTCATCAGTATAACCAGGCAAGATATACGAAATAATCTGGCTTCCGTATAAGTATGAGACAGTGTTCAGATTACTACCATTAAATACTTCCATAATTGGAACCTTCCTTAATGCAATATACAATTAATTTGTCAAAGCGGGGTATTTGTAAACTTGATGAGATGCCATAGTAAAAAGGGTTGTTCGGAACAGAATCGGAAGCTAGTAGTTAAACAACAAAGTGAAATCAATGAAATTATGCGATAAGTGACAAAATATAAACGTTACTAGAAGAGAGCAGTAATAAATGAAGAACAAACAAAAACGTGTTGTTCAGAATGGATAATCCCCGGTTTCCACTTATAGTTGAATTAAATAACACTATCTTTTCCAGTTTGAGATATATCGGCATCATCGTCGCAGACCTCGATGTCAAGTTAAAATATCTCAGGTAATTGAGTCCAAGGAAGCTA
>LUCH01009367.1:0-13527 GCA_013368495.1 Paragonimus heterotremus | reverse complement strand
GCCGTAATTAAGCGCGTTGGTTTGTCTGACCGCCAACGTATTTCCCAGCTTTTGAGTTCGACTGAGCTCGGTGACCGTAAACCATCGCAGCTCCTTCGCCACATGCAACGGTTAGCAGATACGACACAGATAGAAGAGGCTCTTCCTAAAAAGACATGGCTCCAACGTTTGCCTAAGGATATGCAAAGCATCCTTAGCGCAAACTCGTTAGCGACCCTTTCAACTTTAGCCGATATTGCCGACCGGATCGGGGAAACATACGGCACTACTGTTTCCCAACTCACTTCGAGTAGTCAGGGCGCGATTTCCACTTTGACTGCTCAAGTAGCTAGCCTTACCCAGCAAATTCAGGCTTTAACGACGCAGCGTTCGATGTCACGCTCGACTACACCCACTCGGCGGCACAATATCCGCCCAGGGTCGCGTGTACCTCATCAATCGCCACCGAACGCTAATCCCGACCGTTGCTGGTATCATCAGCAATTTTGGCAACAATGCCGACAGTCTTGTACTTTTGGTCCAGTCAACAAACAGGGCAGCCAAATCCTCACAGCTACCGACGTATCCCGTCCGCCAGGTCGTCTGTTCTTTCTAAAAGATCACGAATGTGCAATTCGCTATCTTATCGACACAGGTGCTGAGGTCAGCTTGATCCCACCTGAGGCTCACGACTTGAACAGATCGGTTACATCTAACCTTCGAGCGGCCAACGGAAGCACTATTAAAGTGTTCGGTCAACGCTCTCGCACGCTCAACTTAGGTCTTCGTAGGCCTTTCCGCTGGATCTTTACGATCGCCGACGTCCAAATGGCGATAATCGGCGTCGACCTTCTCCAGCATTTCGACCTTTTGTTAGACTCCAGACGACGCCCTCTGGTCGATCAAACGACAAAGCTTACCGTTACAGGGATTTTGATCGATAAGGTATCAATGAGTCCTGTGTATCAATGCTCTACGAAATTAACTTCTTTTAATTTCTTAGCCGACACGTACCCGACAGTTTTTCGATCGCCATCATCTCTACCTGACGTCACAGGTTCCACGAGGCACCACATAGTCACGACGGGCCCGCCAGTGTTCGCCAAAGCTCGCAGGTTGACACCGGACAAGTTAGAAATAGCTCGCGCCGAGTTTGAGCACATGCTCGAGCTCGGAATCATCCGTCCGTCCAGTAGCCCCTGGGCATCACCACTCCACATGGTTCCCAAAGCGTCGTGTGATTGGCGCCATTGTTGAGATTATCGTTCGCTCAGCAACGCCACAATGCCTGACAGGTACCCAATCCCGCATATACAGGACATCACGGCTAGCCCTCATGGCACCCGTGTGTTCTCGAAAATCGATCTGGTACGCGCCTACCACCAGATTCCGGTTGCGGAAGACGATGTCGCAAAGAGAGCCGTCATCACACCATTCGATCTATTCGAATTTCTACGTATACCGTTTGGTTTACGAAACGCCGCACAAACGTTTCAACGTTTCATCGATGACGTCACACGAGGTTTAGGTTTTGTCTATCCTTACATCGACGACTTACTAGTTGCAAGCGCATCTGAAGAAGAACACCACATTCATCTGCGACAGCTCTTCGACAGATTAGCAACTTTAGGGATAACGATTAATGTGGACAAATGCGTTTCTGATCAGTCTGCAATACAGTTTCTAGGACACCACGTTGATCAACACGGAATTCGACCGTTGGTCGATAAGGCGAAAGCAATCCGCGACTTCCACCGTCCTACAACTCTCGCCGTCATCAGTCGATTTAACGGAATGGTTAACTATTACAGACGATTTACTCCTCACTGCGCTCAGCTTATGCAGCCCTTAACCGACTCACTCCGTGGCCGTGTCTACGGAGACGTGGAGTTATCAGCGACAGCCATCGAATCGCTCGATTAAACTAAGGATGCATTAGCTACCGCCGTCATTTTAAATCACCTCAGTTCAGCTGCAGCAATAAGTATAACTGTTGACGCGTCAGACAACGCAGTCGGCGCCGTGCCACAGCAGTTTGTCAATGGACTCTGGAAACCGCTCGCTTTCTTTTCCAGACGTCTTCTTCCAGCCGAAACAAGGTATAGCACGTTTAGTCGTGAATCGTTAGCAGTCTATTCGGCCGTTCGTCATTTCCGACACGTTCTCGAGGGAAACCAGTTTGTGATTTTCGCCGACCACAAACCGTTGGTTCTTGCCTTCCGTAGTAGGTCCGATAGGCATTCGCCCCGCGAAGTTCAACATTTAGTCTTCGTGTCTCAATTTACGTCAGAAATACGCCATGTTTCCGGCAACGATACCGTTGTGGCTGATGCTTTATCCCGAGTGTCAACACTAGTTGGTCACGACTCAATCGACTTAAACGCTATGGCCAACGCGCAACGTTTGGAAATCGACTTCCGCGCTTCCTGCCAACAAACTGTTCTACGTCTGACGGATCAACCTTTGCCAGCAACTGCAGGCACGATTATTTGCGATACTTCTACTGGGCCTCCGCGTCCAGTGGTTCCTCATCTCTTCCGACGACGTGTGTTCGACACACTACACAACATTGCCCATCTTGGCATCCGGGCCACTGCCAAGCTCATTTCCGATAGGTACGTTTGGCCTGGTATGCAAAAGAACATCAGAAAGTGGGAGCGCACTTGTTTAGCTTGTCAGCAAGCTAAAATCCATCGCCACTTATCAGCCCCGATAGGCCGATATCCGACTACAACTTCTCGTCTGTCCTACGTACACATCGCCATCGTTGGTCCTCTGCCACCGTCTAATGGTACGTCCTATCTTCTCACGATGATCGATCGCTTCACCCGATGGCCCGAAGCTGTCCCAATACCCAACGTCTCCGCGGAAACAATATCGCGCGCGTTTATCGAACGTTAGGTTGCATCGCATGGTTGCCCCACCACTGTTACAACCGACCGTGGTCCGCAATTCGAAAGTGGTTGCTTCGCGGAAACACTGCATACTTTATGATGCCACCGCTCCCGTACTACAGCTTACCTTCCAGCAGCAAGTAGATTGGTTGAACGTCTTCACTGACAGCTGGAAGCCGCGCTCGGTGCGATCGATCCCATTCGTTGAACAGAATCCCTGCCAATGGTGCTACTCGGTATCCGTGCGACTCTCAAGGTCGACCTACAAGTTTACAGCGCCGAACTTCTTTACAGCCAACCACTACGTTTGCTTGGGGATCATTTTTCCATCAATAAAGACCACTCTAAATACGATGCCGCTTTCGCCAAACAGCTGGCCGTCCATATGCGTCGTTTCCCTTCGACAGGCACCCGGCGGCAAACCAGTAAGGTTTTTATCCCGCACGCCCTCCATCAATGTACGCGCGTCTTCGTACGCGTGGATGGGCAGCGACGTCCCCTCGAACGTCCATACGAAGGACCTTTCAAGGTGCTGCAAAGAAAGGACCGGGTGTTTATCATAGATCGCTTAGGCAAACGGGAAACCGTCTCCATCGACCGCCTCAAGGCCGCTTACTACGAATTACCTGACACGTCCTCGCAGTCGAGTTCTTCCTCGTCCGCCACCCAGCCCATGCTTGCTGACTCTCCCAACAGCAGCGCGGACGAGCCGATCCTGGAACCCTTGACACATACGCCCCCGCCACCGATCACTACACGTTCTGGACGCAAAGTACACTGACCAAAGCGCTTAGTAGAACGGTAGGATTATATGCACCAACAATCGCGAAACAAGAAACATCAAAAACCTTTTCAAAACCAAAAAACTGGGTGTTTTTGTCTATGTCATTTACTCATACTTTCGTTTACTGTCGCGTAATTTGGCTGAGTACATCGTTTATCGTTGTATCGATACTCAGCCGACTTCGTTTCATTTTCTGTCACATGTTTTGTCCGACGCCGGCATGACGTATGTGGCACCACCGATTGCGACCATCTCCGATTCCGTGTTAGATGTCGTTCGCGAACGTCCATTGGACACCCCTACCCGAACATTTACATTTTTGCGACTGTTTCGGCACCTTTAAGAGAGGATACTCGAGTGGGAGCTCGCTAAGAACTGTGGGCATTATAATGCAATATAGTGCTCCTCCATCTGCGGCGTCTGAGGATTGTCGTACCAATCGCAGGCTGATTGGATATCAGCTGGTATGTCATGAACCAGATCAGACCAAGGGTGGCTGGCCTCATGGGTTGTTGTCACAGTACCCTCTGTAGAGTCTCTTACTTTTTTCTTCTCTTGTTACATATTATTCTTAAAAGCTGTTATGTTCATTGTACATATTGACCACTTGTCTGTTGTTTGAATGAATATACTACTTCGTCCTCGCGCGTCTCGATTTCTGCTTGTACGTGGTCATTGCTACCGGGAGTTGACTGTGGCAACAGCGGAATTTTAATGCGTGGGATAAACTGGATCTGCTTGAATTACTCTCTTATTCAAGAGGAACGTTATTCTAACTTGTAGCAAACGTAGTGTGGTGGAGTTTATTGTAGACATTTGTTGTAGACCTTGTCGAATCATTTTTTGATTCCACTACACCTCCTAGGGGGAGCTGTGTATCTCTATCACGAATGAACGGTACAGAAATCAGAGCGCAAGTTTCGGATTCCAACCCTCGCAACTTAGGCCCCCCCTCCCAAAATAATAAGCAAAAAGACGGCCTTAAAGCAGGCTTTGTTTGCTGCTCAGCCCGAAGGCAGAAGTATGGCTCAAAACAACAGTAATCATAGGTTTGGGGTAGCCCAGGGCGTAGGCCACCGAATGGACCAATCATAAGTGAACGCAGCTTATCTGGTGTCCGAGAATTCTGGCGGGCTTTCAAATTCCCAGAGAATGAAGATTCCGTTCCTTGGCAAATGTAACTAACAGACTTGCGAGAAGTAACCGAAGGCGCAGAGAAGACGAAGCCTGATAGACAGGCCTTAACCAATCAGAAAACGAGGCATGTGATCTATTAACAACGAATAGAAAAGGTAGGTTACGACGATATGTAGAGAGATCAGTATAAGGAAGGGGACAATATGATGCAGAAATGAAATATGGTATTCTACCCCGCCATATAAAAAGTAGCTAACGGAAATGTGGAGTATTAGGGAGTTAACTATTCAACATATCAAAGATAACGGCAAAACTGTGAAGCGGGGTCACGCCTCGCGATTCTGAAGTAAGTAAGGTTTAACCCTTTGTTGGTGAGAGAAGATTCTCAACGTTTGTTTCTGGCACACTAGTAGTTTCTGTCGTATCAGATATAATGCAGGGTGTGTCGACGATGGAAGGGTTCGAAATGGGGTCTGACAAAATCCGTTGTGGCGGTTGAGTTATTTTTAATGGGAGCCACTTGTCGGAGAGATACTGTTTCCTCTTGACCATCTGCAAGTCTAATGTAGGCGTATTCGGGATAACTCTCTAGCAGTTCAACTTCTACTACGGGATCGTATTCCGAAGTTCGGACACTTTCGATATAGTACTGTTCCGGGTATAACGAGCCAGTGAGGCAAACTAGTTCCTGTGGGCCATTACCAATTAGGCAGAAACATGCCGTCATGAAGGGTGGCGTTGGTAGCAGTACACAGCAACGACCTGATAACGTGCAGTGCGTCCGGAAGCACGTACTCCCACCGGGTAGTATTCAGTGTTTTGGAACGTAAGCAAAGAGAAGCAGTTTTCCATATACTGCCATTGAGCCTTTCAACTTGATCGTTGCCTTGTGGGTTGTAACTGGTGGTCCTGCTAGTGGCCACACCTCCGTCGTGGAGGAAGTGTCTCAACTCCTGCGACATAAATGTAGATCCTTGAACGGAATGAACGAATGAGGTCCTTCTAAACATGGAAAAGAGGTCGGTTAATCCGGTGATGACAGTGGATGCAGACATATCTGGGTATGAAAATGCAAATGAGAAGCGGGAGAATTCGTCAATAACAGTTAGTATATAGTGATTGCGAGTGGAAGAAGAAGTTGGTCCTTTGAAATAAATACCAAGACGTTCAAAGAGCTGCGTTGTTTTAATTAAAGGACTATTGGAAGGACTGTAGAATTTCGGTTTTAGCTGGGAACAAATGAAGCATTGTTGAAAAACAGACTTGATATTGTCTAGGAAGAAAGACAAATTCTTCGTTCGAACAAAGTGAGACAAACGAATAATTCCGAGGTGGCAGAGAGAATCATTGAGTTTTTATGATAGTAGATAGGAAGAGTTGATGCACAAAATACTCGAGATAAAGTATCGGCTGCAGGATCATCTGAACCAGGGCGATATACATCATAAAGGAATTGTGAGAGTTAGATCCGTCAACGTTGAATTTTGTTATTTTTGATCTTACTAACAATTTTCGTATCACACACAAAAGCCACAGAACGTTGATCGTTTAGTAGCTTGAAGTGTGTTCCAATCAGGTAATGTCGCCATTTACGGCTAGCTCCAATAATTGCGTAAGCTTCTTTTTCAACAGTGGAGTGGTTTCATTCGGTTGCAGAGAGAGTACGTGAGAAAAAATCCACGGGGCGACCACTGTGATTTAGTGTAGTAGAGACGGCTATATCAGAGGCATTAGTTTCATCGACCAGGGGAACACCTCTGACAATGGAAAAGAGTGAGGCTTTAACTAGTTCGGATTTCATAGATTCCTATGCGAAAAGTACGTTGGTGGGTAATGGAAGGCTCATGCTGATAATCAGTGGGTGGATTTAATCCGAAACGTGGGAAAACCACTGGGAATAGTATGCGAACATCCCAACCACTGTTTGTTGTGCTTTCAGGTTTCCAGGTGCAGGCGCTTCGAATAGATCGAGATCTGGCCACACGGATCATTCGGATATTGCATAACTCAACGAACGAATTTCTTCGGTAGCAAAAACACACTTGTTTCAATTTAATGTTAGTCCGTATTTATCGGTCACTTGCAGAAAATGACTGGGATTAGTTCCGTGATCGTTCGCATCTTCTCCGCATACGGTAATACTGTCGACATAGACGAAGGTTCTCTTGAGCGCATCTCTACGTATTAGCTCGTCTATCGCCCGCTGGAAGCATGCAACACTCTTGGTCACTCCAAAAGGTATGCGGCGAAATAGGTATAAGCTATTGCACGCTTCAAAAGCGGTATATTGTCTTTCATTTTCGGTAACTGATGTTTGGTGATAAACATTCTGGAGGCCCAGCGTACTGAAAACAGTGAATTGTGAGGTGTTCTCTATCATATCGTCGATACGAGGGAGGGGATAGGCGTCCAGGTGAGTGAACCGATTAATAGTTTGGCTGTAATCGACGACCATGCGACGTTTATGGCGATCGTTTGTAGTGACCAAGACTTGTGCACACTAAGGTGATCGCGAAGTTTCGATGATGCCGTCTTGTAACAATCTTTCGGTCTCCGTCTGAGTAAAAACCTCATCACAGTGACGAGGTCGTCTTGACTTAGTACGGATTGGACGGCAAGAGGGATCGAGCTGAGTGAACGAGAAGGAAGCTGGAAGAGTAGCGGCAGCTGGGCTACGCAGTGAAAATGAGGATTGAACACCGCGAAAGCATATTTCCACAGATTTGTGTCGCTGTAGAAAGTCATGCCCTAATAACGCGTCCGCACACTAATTGGTGAGGATGAACAACCTGACATCTCTGTAAGGTGTACCTTTGTGAAATAATGAAACAAGAAAGCAGCCTATGGTGTTATTGGTTAGTCATGCGAAAGCCATAATAATTTGGCTACTTGATGGCAATTTTGTCCATCGATTTCTGAGTACGACCGCTTCCGAAACGTAGCTTTCTAAGTTCCATGTGTCAACCGGCGCTTGTAGGGTTATCCCATCGATTACTACTGCAGTGATGGCTTTGGTAAGGCTAGTTGGAGCTGCAGCAGTGACGATAGAAGGGGTAAGGAATGGAGAATCTGACGCCGTGTGTTTCAAATGAGTAGCAGAACGACAAACCCTTCGGTGATGACCCCGTTTCCCGCATGATTTACAGGCTGAATCTCTAACTCAACATTTGTGGCGAGGGTGTCGATCATACCCACAGAAGAAGCAGTTAGTTCGGGCTGCGGCAAGTGCGGCCTCGTAATGACTGTTAGGTTCCTCGGCAGTATTTGGTGAGGCATCGGTAGCAGCTGTATTGTAAATTGGGGGTTGAGATTGTGCGGAAGAATGCGATTGTTGCTGAGCCAGGCCTAAAGCCTTCGCTTGATCGTAAGCGGTTTTTACGTCTGAAGTTTTGTGTTCAAGCAGTCTTGGCGAATCGAGTTGGATAAGAGTCCACTTATGAAGGCATCACGGATAGCGTCCTCTTAATTTTGTTCCGCGCCGACAGCTTTGAAGTTGCAATCCTTGGCAAGGTTTCGAATTTTTTATATGAACTGGTCGAGAGTTTCATAGGGATCTTGTTTACAAGTAGTTAAAAGGTGGCGTGCAAAAACTTCATTCTTTTGTTGTATGTAGAGAGAGTGAAGTGTGGCGATAGCAGAGTCATAATCGGTACATTGAGAAATGAATTTGTATACGGCGGGAGACAAGAAGTGTGTAAGTGTTTTTAACTTGTCAGGTTTATGAGAAGCAGTCAATTCAAGAAATTGTGAAAAATTACATAACCAATATTTCCTTACGTCACCACTTTTTGTGGAGTTTGGGTCGGCATCAAATCGGTGTGGTCTTAGCTGACGGTCCATTATATCTGATTGATTGAAGTGTAAAGAATAGACTTGTGAGAAGCAACCGAGAGCGCAGAGAAGACGACGCCTGATAGAAAGGTTGTAATCACCCAGAAAACGAGGCATGTGATCTATAACATAACGAATAGAAGAGGTAGATAACGGCAATATATAGAGGGATCAGTATGATAGGGAAGAGGACAATATGATGCAGAAATAAAATGTGACAGCAACTGATGCGGATGTTTAGTAAAAAGTGCCTTTTCCTAACAAAGATGCTCTGGACTTACGGTGATCAGCAGCAGATTAAAGCGATGTCGTCTGTATACCCTGCCTCTCGAAATAGAGTGCCAGGGGCAATGCTGCACCATCATATTCGCAGCCCGTCAGGGCACATTCTAGGACCTTGTCTTCAATCCGGTTCAGTTCACTACGGAACACAGGACTTGTGGCTATTATCCGGTCGATGTCCAGTTTCTAGCACCAGTGAGCTGCGATGATCCCACCGTGCTGCGACAAATGCGAAAGAGGCACCAGACTCGAGTTTCGCTTTCATTAGAACTCGTCAGTTGTGCATATCTTTGCCACGGTTGCGACTACAATCACGGCCACGCTTTCATGAGATAGCCGTGCTGGCCATTGCAAAGTTGAACAACAAAGCGGAGGGTGGACAGTCTCGTCGCACCCAATTTGAGATGTTGTAATTCGGTGATATGCTGCCAATGAGGTTTGAGGTCCGAAATTAAATTGTTTTCAACACGTTCAAAAAAACGTGCTGTGTGACGATTCACCATCCAAGCGGGCGACATATAGGCTGGTACACTTGGTTTTTTCCTTCCAATTTAGGTGTTTATTTTCCGTCAGCCATTTTTTTAACCGATACTAACAGCGGTTGAATCTTATGGAAATTCTTTGTATGGGTTCAGGAAAACGTATTTAGGGTGGTTAGTATGAAAGTTGACGGGCGTGGCACCTGGAGGTGGGTGCCGGAAGTATACAATGTGGTGAGTGCGCGAAGTGGTTCCACTGTCGGTGTAGCAAACTCTCGGAATTGGCTTATGACTTGTATGTGGTTCATCAGGAGCTGCTATGGGTTTGAGGGTCATGTATAAGTAAACTGCACGATTGTACTTCAGTTGTGAACACTGAAGTAAACCAGGAGGAAGACCCTGGTAGTAGCACACCGCCTGTGCGTCACAACGAGACTGAACCTTGTCGCGGTGTGACGGCTGGCGCATCTCGATGACCTATTGGGCTAAACTGGACGGTGTGGCCACCACACCGATAAAGTCACTCATATCAGGCAGGCCAATGGGTAGAGTTCTGACAAACCAGTCTCCTGGTTCTCCAGGTTGGGGATTGGAAGGAGATTGGCATCTTCTTCCTGAAAACATACCAGTTCTGGCACACTGCCACCCACCCGCTGCCTTGCGATATAAGTCTTTCAGCCAAAGGCTTTGGTTGAGAACCCTAATCGTTCTCCTCTCTAGGTCTGGGCGGCCTGGCAGTATCTCAGCCCACACACAACCATGAATAGTCACAACGCCAGTAATTCCATATTGCATCGGCCGTCTCGCAGTATAAACTGAGTCGCCATCTCTCCTGCATACAGCAAAATGGATAGGCAAGAACATGCTTCTGCTGATCCATCTCGCATTGTCCTATCAAGTTTAGTTCTCAGGCCCCTACCGACCTCCATTTCTGATAGTTACTCTACAGGTCCCACAATAGATGTAGCTAACCGTGGTAATACGGAACCGTTTGGTTCCGTCTCTTGCCATTCAGCTTCAGGCATCTCTCGTCCCTTGCTCAGACCAAAAATGCGAATTAATATAGGTACCCTCAGCGTTCGCACACTAAAACAAATAGGTCAACAGGCCGATCTTGCACGAAAGTTAGATTCATTGCTTGTCGATGTCTGCTGTATCTCGGAATCTAGAATCCAAGCCAGTAGTCAGCGTATGGAACTAACAACAACCGCATTGTCTACCCGATACTGGTTACACACTTCGCATTACTCCAAAGCCGCTGTTACAGATCAGGCTGGGGTAGGTATAGTCCATAGCACGACGGCCACAGCCTCATCGGTAGATTAGATTCCTGATAACAGTAGACTCCGTGCTGTCCGCTTGGCAGGATCCGTTAAGGCCAGCTTCAGACGCAAGACTTTCAGAAATTTATTCATTGTGTCTGCTTACACCCCTACTGACTGTAGTGACGTCGGCGTCAAAGACGCACTTTACTCGGATCCGGCCTCTCTCCTTCGATCGACACGTGGCTCTGATATAGTCGTTCTGGTGGGAGACATGAATGCTCAGGTCGGCCGCCTTGATGGAGCCGCATCTCGTTTAGGTGACAAGTTTGAGATAGCGCGACATCAATCAAATAATGGTGGGCGATTGCTGCAGCTGTGCGCTGAGTACAAGCTATTTTGAGCCAGCACTAGTTTTAGGCATCGTTCACGTCATTTCTATACTTGACGCCCGCCTGCTCCTAATCCGGACTGGTCTCATATAAACCACATAACTGTTAGTTGCAGGTGGCGTGGTTTCATCCAAGACTGTCGCCCTTATTAGAGCACGTACTTGGACTCAGATCATGCATTGGTATGTTGTCGTTTTGTTCTTACTTTTGCTGGTGAACGACCATACCGACAGCAACGACTGGCCGTTGAAAAATGGGCTTTGACATCGGTAAAACATAAGTACCAAACCAGCTTAGAAAGCTGTCTCAGTGGTACTCGCTCCGATGATTCTAATACCTTCTGGACACAAATCTCACAAGCTATTCGGAAAGCAGGTACTATGGCATGGGGATCAGGGGTACATGAGCTAAACAAACATTGGATTTGACAGAAATCTCTGGAATTGTTAGAAGCCAGACGGAAGGTTCCTCCTGATAGTTCACATAATAAGTCTAGAAGGGATATCCGTAGGAAACTGAAACGTAGTCTAAGGGTTGATCATGGGTCTTGGTTAGTGGAAAAATTTAAAGAAATGGAGATCGCTTTTGCCTCAGGGAACAATGGCGAACTCTTCCAGTTGATCCGTGCTACTGGACACAGGCGACCGTCTGTCAGTGAAGCTATCAGCAAGGCAGATGGCACACTAATTTGTAATAAGTCCAGAGGGTTGGAATACTGGGCGGAACACTTTGAGGGTCAGTTTAGCTGGCCTCCTGCTTCTACGGTGCTGCCTCCACAAACTTGTGATGTAGCAGTTTGGTCGGTAGATTTAGAACCACCCACTGAGACTGAGGTTCGCAATTGCATTTCGGCACTCCAACGTGCCTGCACTTTTCAAAGAAGGTGGAGAGGTGTTAGTCGAGGTCTTGACTCAGCTGGTTCAACTTATATGGACTACGGAGACCATCCCTCCGCGCTGGGGTCACGCGATAATGGTTCCTACATTCAAAAAGGGTATCAGGGGCTCTTGCGAAAACCATAGGAGAATTAGTTTGACCCCAATCATTTCTAGGATTCTGGCCTCCATTATAATTCGTCCACTCACTGCAGTTCGGGAGTTAAATATTAGAGAAGAATAGGCGGCGTTTCGTCCTGGCCGGGGGTATATGGATTACATTTTTACCTTCCGTCAAATTCTGAAGTAGAGTCATGTGTACCGCCGGCCATCAATTACCATATTCCTCGACTATAATGGTGCGTTCGATTCGATGGATCGATCTACGCTTTCAGAGTTGCTTGAACGTAGGGGTGTACCGACTAAGTATGTAAACATATTGACGACAGTTTATTCCCATACTTCAGCTCAGGTTAGGGTTTACGATGAACAGTTTGGTAGTTTCAGCACCATGAGTGGCGTTCGCCAAGGCTGTACCCTTTCACCATTTTTGTCGAACTTCGTCATGGACGAAATAATGGAGGACTGTCTACGACACTCGAATGATGCTGGTGTGGACCTACTACCTGATGAAAGACTGACTGACTTTGATTATGCCGACAATGAGGTGTTCCTGTTTGACAACTTCTGGGCGGCGCAAACAAAGCTGAACGCAATTTCGCTTTCTACTGCACATTTCGAAATGCGTTTTGCAGCCTCGAAATGCGAAGTCTTTCTGCAAGATTCTTGTAATTACGTAGACTTCATATTAGATAATGAAGACATGGAAGTTGTAGACCGGTTTGCATGTCCGGGAAGCTGTATCGGCTGCGGCAGCGGAGGTGTAGGGAATGAAACAGAGGCGCGTATTTCTAACGCCAGGGAGGTGTTAACTAATCTGAGACACTTATTGCGACAGAAATGTACCTTTTTGAAGCTTAAGGGTCGTGTATATCACATAACAGTGAGGGCTGTATTACTTTACGGCAGCGAAACATGGCCGCTCAGGGTAGAAGACGTGAACCGTCTGAGAGTGTTTGACTACCGATGTCTGCATTCAATCGCTCGTATTGGGTGGCATCAACGAGTGAGTAACGAGGAGGTTAGGAAGCGGGTGTTTGGCACTGATTGTCGAACGAGTTCTTTTGTTCAGTCACTACATTTGCACAGACTTAGATGATTAGGCGATGTACTAAGGATGTGTTGTGCCCCGTTGGTCAACGATCATCACAAAATATCTAGCAAACGACAATACAAATCACGAAACGTAGCAATGAGCTTAGCAATACCCGGAAACCCCAGAACAACACAGAAGACCGTGACCTTTAGCAGAGATTGCATTTGCTATCAAACCAAAGATAACAATGCAGACAAACGTCTGCATATTTGGCCTTTTGATGGCCTTAAAGAATCCCACTTGAATTGGTGTATTAAAAGTGGGACGAGCCAATCACGGACGCGGAGGAAACGAACGCCAAAATTGAGTTTTGGGCACGTTGTGACGTGAAAAAGTAAGATTCAAAACCACAATTTATGTTTCGATAATATCTCGAAAAATAAACCATTTTGGTGA
>LUCH01009362.1:18801-33896 GCA_013368495.1 Paragonimus heterotremus | reverse complement strand
AATGCGTTGGATAAACTGGATCTGCTAGAATTACTCTCTTATTCAGGAGGAAAGTTATTCTAACTTACACCGAACGTAGTGTGGTGGAAATTATTGTAGACATTTGTTCTAGACTATTTGGTTACCTTGTCGATTCATTTTGTCGTTCCACTACAGCAGTGATATCGGCAAATTGAGGACGTAGCTTGTGAAAATAGGGTATAAAATGTTCGCTGAACCAACCACCGAACGCTTCGTGTTGTCTTTATAAAAACGTTAGATATGAATGTTACTCCATTTCCTAATGAGTGATGTCATATTGCCTTCTTGTTGCGGTTTCCCACATGATTGACAGACCTATAGGCGCGTTTGCGTAAAAATGTGGGTGGACGCTGCCCGTTAACGTTGAACCTACTGAGGTACTTGAACTTGTTATATGCATGCTCATCTCTGTGACATATTCGCGTGTAGGTAAAATTAAAAACGTGGAGGAAGTCTGTCGAAATATTGCCACTACGTTGAATTGTATGAGGGATGAAAATAACGACAGGCACGCAGCAGTATTTCGTGCCATAAGTTGGTCGTCATCGAAACTTCGGCCTTCACCCTCTAATGTTTACTCCCGAGACGAGAAACTGTACAGGTAAGCAGTAGGCAATCGTTCGACAATTTGTAACCGGAGAAGAAGGCATGACCAACCGACAAATCGTACGACTGCATTCTCAAAGAAAACTGGTCGGGAAATGCTTCCTGTCTAACTCGAATATCCCTCTCCGTAAAATTTTTCCCACTACCGCTGATAATTGCCCTAACCGGCAATCTCGTTAAACAACAACGAGGTATGTGTTAGATTAATCGAGTCTCATGCCTGCCGTTTTCGAAAACGTGTCTCAACCGTTTCCACAAGGCGTAGGAAGTTCACACTTCGAAGTCACGGGACAGTTTGCCATAGACTGAATTTATAGGGAACTCATTTTGAACAGCGAGTACTAGGCGAATTACTGAGGGTGGCTGAAAGCGGCCAAAAACTAAAGTGAGGGTGCATATTGGAAGAAAGATGGCTCTCAAACTGATAGACGGTGACGTTTGCCAGGTTCCTTACCTGAAGGAGGGTCCACTGGACCCGGACAAGGACAAGGTGCTCAAACTGGTACCGTCAGTCATTTGCCGGCTACAAGCAATCAGAGGTGAAATTCACCTACGTGGACTGCGAGACGATTGAACAACCCACGTAAATTTCACAACCCCATGCTCTTCGGAAACAATGTAACAGTCTGACTGGGCTTTTCAGAATTAATAATAGTGATCCCGCGACTCCCTGCAGGGCCATTTACAACTAGATTTTCAACATTAGCCCTGCTCACATATTGTTAACCTGTGTTCGATTATTCCTCGAAGTGCACTGGGTCTTATTTCAACGGCGGCCCCTTGAATACCTAGCCCACTGGGCACGTGGTTAGTCGTAGACAGACGATGAGATTCAAAAACGTTTAACTTCACCCCGGCAGGTTTACCAGGCGTGGAGATATACTGAATGAACAACCCTGCATGTACTAGCTTACGATACATATACGTCCACATAAACATACGTATATACCTCAACACGTATGTGTTAATATATCGATGTAGATATACACGCGCACATATACCTATTGTAAATTTGTTGATCCACGAACTGTGAAACTTCGTCCCCACCGTTTACGTTCCCTATTTTTTCCCACTAACCTGACACTTGTCCCCATTACCCCACCCACCCCGTTTTGTTTTATTGAACTATCGTGTCACTAAATGCCCGCGGCGCGAGTGGCCATTCTTGTCCTGGTTCGCTGGCGTGACGGTTCATATTTGACCTCGTTGGTCCTGTTCAGAAGCTATTGATTTTGCTGGACGAAACTATCGTCGCGAACGATTGACGTTTTCCTTTTGTAATTATTGATGCATTTGTTTAATAGTACCGTAGAAACTGTTGGATCCAATCTTGTTTTCATTTTGGGGATCCGTTTTTGGGCTACGCGTAACTCAACAATCAAACGTGAATTGTTACAGTACCCACTCAGACGAGACTTGGAATTTGCTGATACCAAGGGATTTCGAACTCGTGGAACCCAAGGAAGATTCCGGATGTGACAGACAAGTCCGCTATTCTGTAGATGCTGTTTCAATTTCTGGCTCACGCGTTAGTCGTAGATCCTCACGCAGTCTAAAGAGTTTGCAGGCTAAATCTACGTTGTTGTCAGCTGAGCTTAAGGAACGTGAAGTCATAGCGGAAGTCGCATTAGAGCGTAAGCTGGTTCAGGCGAGAATGGAAGTCAAGAAGGCTAGGTTGTTGCTTGACCTATCTGAAGATGAAGATGCTCACGCTGACGTTGACCTCAAGCAGGAGCATTCAGTTGATCGTGATGTTAAATTGAAGCAGTATTTGGAGAACGAGAACGTAAGGCTGGCTCCAGAATTGGGGCCAGTACAGCCCGATGAGCATCCCATCCCAGTACATCCGTCGTATCCTCTCCTGCCAACAGCCGCTATTCCTGACCCTCCTAAGGTTGAGTTGTGCACGTTTGATGATAACCCCATAAATTACTGGGAGTTCGTCCGGCAATTTGAGTGTTATGTCGAAAGGGAGGTATCAGATGACGGTCAACGGCCGTTGTACTTGTTACATTACTGTAGAGGTCGTGCCAGAGAAGGAGTGAGGACCCTGTTCGGTTGGATGTTGTGCGGACCTATTACCAGTGAATGCCAGGCTAAGGCGTCTGTCAACTGGCTTTTGCAGGACGTTCCTGCGTTAGTAGATCAGATCCATGCCCTATATGATACTGAGTTCACTCATACGTCCCCGAATGGTCCCATACTCTCTATAGAGGGTCTGATAGCCTTATTACTGGTACAGTCGTCTGCGCTGGACACAAACGGGCATTATGAATTGCCCCCACCCTGGAAGGATGGGCACCTCACGTTTCTTAACAACTACCAAATGGTTCATAAACGTTTGTTGCACTTGAACAGGAGATTTAACCGTGATGAAGATACGTTCTCAAAGTACGCGAAGGTGATACAACATCACATTGAACGTGGGTATGTTGAAAGGCTCCCCCAAGCTCATCTTGATCCAGGCTACCCGCATCGGTGATACTTGCCACACCATCCTGTACTAAACTCTAAGAAACCAGGGAAGTTAAGGATAGTCTTTGACTGCGCGGCTAATTATCAGGGAGTGTCCCTGAATGACAGGTTGTATCAGGGCCCTGATTTGACTACAAATCTGGTAGGCGTATTGCTACGATTCCACACAGAGAAAGTTGCAGTGTCAGCGGATATCGAAGAGATGTTTCTACATGTACGCATCCCTGTTCGTGATCGAGGTATGTTCAGATTTCTGTGGTGGCCCGAACATGACCTTGCAAGAGATCCAGTAGAGTACCAAATGGCTTCCCATCCTTTCGGCGCTACTTCTCCGCCCTTCTGTGCCAGTTATGCATTACGGCGTACCTCTGAGAACTATGGGTCGATGTACGAAAATTACATTCACGAATCATTGCGGACGAATTTTTATATTGATGATTGTCTAGTTTCGGTTTCCAACGCGGAGACGGCAAAACATTTTGTGAGAGAGGTTTGTGACATGTTGGCCAGAGGAGGCTTCCGACTTAGAAACTGGGCTTCGAACGACCGTGAAGTGCTAGCATCAATGCCGACCTCAGAGCTCTCGCCCTCCCTGGCAGATATTGCGGTCAAATCCCTACCATCACAACAAACTCGGTATTCAGTGGGAAGCTGAAACGGATGAATTTCGCTTGAGCCTTCAGCTCCCTGACAGAGCGGAGACTAGGAGAGGTATGCTATCCTGCGTCCCTTCCCTATAAGACCCTTAGGGCTCTGTTTTGCCGTGGCTACTGCCAGGTAAACGTTTGCGTCAGATGTGCAAGAGTGGTCTCGGATGGGACGAACCGTTGTGTCTAGAAGATCGCAAAGAGTGGCAAGCTTGGCTGTCAAGCTTAAAGGCTCTTGATGACCTCCGAGTTCCACGCTGCATGCTGTTGTTACAAGTTATTGTTACAGAGCTATCCGAGCTGCATATATTTTGTGATGCCTTGTAGGGGGGTTATGGGGCAGTAGCATATGGATGCTTCACCTCAAATGAAGGTACCAGGAATAGTGCACTACTGTTTAGCAAGGCTAGAGTTGTACCATCCAAGACGGTGACTATCCTGCGACTCGAATTAGTCGTAGCAGTCCTGGCCGTGAGGTTACATGGAATCATCGTTAGCAACCTGGATCAGATGTTCCGATATTGTTATTTTTGGACTGATTCTATGATCGTCCTCTACTATATACACAATGTTTCAACTCGGTTCTGCACATTTGTGGCTAACCGCCTTTCCGTGATCCACCAGTCGTCGACACCCAAACAATGGAGACACGTCAGATCCGAAGACAATCCGGCTGACTTAGCTTCGCGCGGTTCAATGGGCGGCCCAATAAAAGGCAAGTGGCTGAAAGGCCCTGAGTTCTTGAGTCGGCCTTGCAGGTCATGGCCTTCGAAACCCAACTCTGTCGCTGAGCCCAACGACAGTGAACCAAAGAAGACACCGGCTCATGTTAATTTTGCATAACCTCATTATTCGATATTCAAGTTGGACTCGACTGCTTACAGCCGTGGTATGGCTTACTCAGTTCAAGCGCTACATTATGAAATTCCATGGCGGGCGCTCGAAATTGACTCTGAAAACCGACCCCCTCAATTTAAAGGGGATCAAAGCGGCAGAAGTAGATTTGATTGGATCAGTGCAGTCAGAGTGCCTCCCCGAGGAATTAGCTTCGCTGTCCAGGCTGTCTGGCTGTGATAGCCTCCCTGTTCTCTCTCAAGGGAGCTCCTTGAAGAAATTGTCCCCTGTCATGATTGAAGGAATTATACGGGTAGGAGGTCGTTTGTCGTTATCGGCTTACAGTTTCGAGACCGTGCACCGCATAATTTTGCCTAAGCGCGATCACATTGTTGACCTTATTATAACACATCATCACGAGGTCGAAGGTCATCCCGGAAGGTGTCATGTGTTGTGTTTGCTAAGGAGACATTTCTGGATCATACAGGTTGGCGCGGCTGTTAAGCGAGTCATTGGATCCTGTCTAGCCTGCCGTCGTCGTCGTGTTTCAGTCGGTAAGCAGTTAATGGCCCCCGTACCATCTGTTAGGGTAAACCCAGCGTGGCATCTGTTCACAAACGTTGGGTTGGATTATTTTGGACCCTTTTGTGTGAAGAGGGGCAGGAATTCCGAAAAAAGGTATGGATGTTTATTCACGTGCCTGCAGTCCCGAGCAGTGCATATCACAGTGGCTCACACGTTGAATACCGACTCGTTTATTATGGCCCTGTCACGATTCACCGGACGTGGAGTTAGGCCTGAGGCAATTTTGTTCTGTTAACGGTACAAATTTTGTAGCCGCTAACAAAGAGCTTAGAGGCTCGGTCCGCAACTTAGGTAGTGGGTCCGTCAATGACAAGCTCTTACAAAAGGGAATTCAGTGGCATTTCAACCCACCGTATGCTAGTCATCGGGGTGGGGTGTGGGAGCGATTGATTTGATCTGTCAGATGTATTTTGAGCGCAATCTGCCGAGAGCAACGAACCGATGACGAAACCCTTCTAACTTCATTGGCTGAAGTAGAGCGTATCTTAAGCAACAGACCATTGGTTCCTGTTGCCGCAGACGGTCTTGATAACATCGTTCTAACCCCGAATGACTTACTCCTCTTGAAGAGCAATACAGGGTTGGCCCCAGAATGCAATCTGATAGATAGGTACACTAGGTGTTGGGGACAAGCGAATTACATGGTATCTGCTTTTTGGAAAAGGTGGTCTCGAGAGTATGTGTCATCGTTGCAAGTGCGCCAGAGGTATTTGACAAGGCAACGTAATTTCCAGGTCGGTGACGTTGTTATTGTTGTACTCGATGGACTGACTAGAGACCAGTGTCCCCTGGGACTAGTTAAGAAATGTGAGGTGGACGCGGACGAACTAGTCCGGACTGTAGAGGTTCGCACGAAGACCGGTCTGATGAGGAGAGACGTAAGGCGCCTTTGTTTGTTAGAGGGGCATGGCTGTTAGACACTACCGTTTGCGAGGTCTCCAACGGACGTCGTGTGGGTAGTTATATTAAGTGTAGGTAGATAGGGAGCCATAGCAGTGCAGCACTACCAGAGATCTGTCAGATACAGATGGATTTTGGCGTGCGCTGTAAATTTGTCGATCCACGAACTGTGAAACTTCGTCCCCACCGTTTACGTTCCCTATTTTTTCCCACTAACCTGACACTTGTCCCCATTACCCCACCCACCCCGTTTTGTTTTATTGAACTATCGTGTCACTAAATGCCCGCGGCGCGAGTGGCCATTCTTGTCCTGGTTCGCTGGCGTGACGGTTCATATTTGACCTCGTTGGTCCTGTTCAGAAGCTATTGATTTTGCTGGACGAAACTATCGTCGCGAACGATTGACGTTTTCCTTTTGTAATTATTGATGCATTTGTTTAATAGTACCGTAGAAACTGTTGGATCCAATCTTGTTTTCATTTTGGGGATCCGTTTTTGGGCTACGCGTAACTCAACGATCAGACGTGAATCGTTACACCTATACACTCACGAGTATTTCGGTCTGATCCACGCATATATGCGTAGTGATCAGCGATAATGTGGCTTTTCTAGGGATCCCGGCTGCAACCGTGTTCCACCGCCGGTTTGTTCTGTACACATTCTGTGCACGTCTGCAATAGAAGGCCTTATATGAACTCTGTGCCATTTTCTTCAGTCGTGCAACTAATTACACGTAGCGAGTGCTTGCCCTTGCCCCAGAAACTCACCTACTATTCCATTCTTCAAGATCGTTTAACCTGGATCTTTTCGAGCGTTGTTTAACGCATTTGTAGGTTCCACGCACTGTTCGCTTGGCACGCTTTTGAGTGCCACTGAGTGGGTTGTGGTCCGTCTCACGCTTCTCTTCATTTTCCTCTTGATTGCTGCCGTTGGTCCCAGACTAGGTTGAAGCTAACTGCTTATCGCATTTCCAACCATTGCTGGAAGTATACGGTTTGCTTCCAAACCTCACTGCGTTTTTTAATTCGATGCTTGTTAGGACGACGTTTTGACTGCTGTTAAGGAAATGAGTTTTAGATTGTATGTTGGCAAGGGTCTGGCACATACACCCTTGTCCATTACGTAAGTGTACATGCGTGTAGTAAGGTCACCCACAACGTTCCCAAAATCCCAGACTCCACAGATGCTTCATTAGTTCCACCGTATCTGTTCACATCACACTATGGATGCAAATCCACTGCAAGCCACTAACATCGAAGTTGGTGTGTTGATGTGTCTGTATAGAGAATCCGCATAATCTTCACCGTTGTAAGTTACATTCACTAGTATAAGGGTGTTTTAGCTATTGCCTTTCGGAACGCCGCTCAACCAGTCTGACGATTGTTTGCGTCCTGGAAGTCGACTGAAGTTTCCGTTGACATGAACGATTTTCTGGTCGGGACTCAGTTATTTCCTCAAAACCTACGGAATTTCACGGACCTCGCGAATTGTCCGACCAGAACGGGGTTTTGATTTTCCGGACGTTACGGAATGTTGTCTCGCGTTAGAATGGAAAGCAGACTTATTTGGGCCACAATTCCAGTTAGCGCGCCTCACTAGCCAGACTGTCCGTTTCACATAATTAGCTACCGCGTTGCCGATGTTGGTCGCACCCTGTGTCACAGATTTGGTGATTAGACCACCCGAGAGCATCCTTTATGACACACTGAAGAGCGCATTCTCAGAATGTGTCGTCGTGTCAGAATAAGGAAGACCGCAGCAGGTTCTTAGCGATCTTCAACTAGGAGATCTTGCTCCATCTCAGTTGCTATGCTGGTTGAGACGAGTGGGGCAAAACCATAAGGTAGATGACCAACTCATGTGTTGCTTTTGAATACAGAAATCGCCGGAATTCGTGCAGGTAACCACTTCTCCACTCATATCGACGATTTCATTGGACGGGTTGGGAAGATCCGCCGACTCAGTCATTGAGCACCTCTTCAGCAAAATGCACGAGGTGAAGGCAAATGAACGAAGCGTGACCACCGATTTAAAAGTACTTTGTCTAACTACTCCAAGCTTCTGAAGCTTCTCGACCCTACTCCGCCTCCACAGGATATATCCGTTCCAGGCTGCGTTAAAGAACGGAATGCTGCTGATATCACCGCAGATTCAGGACCTGGGTACAGCAATGCATTCAACCGCTCACCTTCTCAGCTATATCGGAGAACGCGACTGCTAGCAAGTAATGGCGATATCTGTTGTTGGCAATCCTACCCCCTCGTCGCTTATTATCTATATCTGATGGGAATTCTGGGTTGCGCTTTCTAGTAGACGTCCGCGCTCATGTCAGAGACGTACCGCTTAGAAAGGGGGATACGCCTCATTGGGCACCCTTCAAGCTCCAGGCCGCCGATGGGTAACCTGCAGCTACTTCTAGAATGATTATCACGCGATAATCAAAAGTCCGAAAGAAGTTTTGATGACAGCTTATTCAATAGGGCCAATGTTTAGGCTAGAATCATTATTTCATCGCACACAATATTTACTATTGGTTAACTAGGAGGGTTCTGAGGCTGGGGGACAGCACACGATATGAATTGAGATTTCAATGGGCTTATTATGATGTTTTGACGTCGGTTTGTTTTATAGGGTCAATGTTTAAACTGTAATGTATATTTCACAGCACACAACAGCTACGAATTGTTGTTGGGGAGGAGTTGACGCGGGGAAGACAGTGCAAGATGTGAATTTGGGTTTTAATGAGATTATTTGAAGTAAACGGGGATCCCCGAACCTTCACTACTGATTCAAACCATGCTCAGCTGATTAAATGAAGACGGTAACTTCAACCTAACTGAGAAGTCTTGATCACGGGGTTATCTACTGGATGGGACAGAGTGATTCTGGTCATTCTCCTTTCGAAACGATGGGCCAAACTGAACTCATACAAGGTTGTGGTTGAGCGTTTGGATTTGATTATTCGGTCATGCCTATTGTGAGGTTGCTGGCGTTGTGGTTAACACACCAGTCTCACAGGCACGAGGGTCAGAATGCAAACTCCGATCCGGACAAAGATATGCATTACTGATGAGCTCTGATAAGAGCCGAACTCGAGTCTGGTGCCTCCTCTTGAAGCGGCCCAGCCGAAAGGCTTATCCGAATGCGAAGGCTGCGATCGAGTGCGGGTGGTGTTCAATTTTGAGATGTATTTTTCCCCCGCAATTTTTTTGTGGTGAGTTATTTCCTGTCAGTCAAGTAAACCGTCAGTACGGGCTACTATTAATTATGGCTTGGTTGCCTATCAGGGTGAACAGGCTATTACGAACGGGCATATATATAATGTGGGAAAAGTGTATATGTGAGTTATAATCCCGTTTTTCTTCTTTTTGCTCTAAATACAACCCAACATAAGAGTATTTCCCCAAGTTTCAATTTTATATCGTCCAACATTCTGAGCAATGTGTACACGGTGATGCATATAAATAAAATGCTGCTGTTTCGTGTGTGCACAATGGATAAATGCTAAATGGGGTTTCCGCCTAACTGTAGGGACGGGTACATCCCTTATATGCTGCTGACGGTTAAATGTTCTCCAGACCACATTCAAGAAGGTCATCAGAAGATATACAAAGTTTGAAGATAGCCGTAATATTGTGTGATGTGAGGAAGCTGTCTAACCACTTTTTGAAGCGCTGAATGTTGTTATTGGCTCTAACTCCACCCGGAAGTCTATACAAATATAAGAATGTAAAATAAAGAAGTTGGCTCATGTCTTTTCCGACCTAACAGGGTTGGCAAAGTGGAACTCTTATTTTTTAGACCATATGGGGAGCTGTGTTGGAAATGAACGGCGAACGCTGTAATGATGGCATCCGGTTGTATCACTTTATACAGAAGTGTAAGATTAAACTTCAGTCTTCGTAACCACGGTGGATCGATACCAAGTGTTTGGCAACGTTCATTATAGGCGAGTGAGGATGAATTTCATGTTGAGCTTTTGGCAAAGGATCGCTGGAGATTTTCTAACACGAGCCTACCAGATTCGCGTAAGTGGCAGTAAATGAAAGTGCATTACTCAAGTTGAGGTCAGGCACACATTTTGTACACAGCCAGCTTCGCATCCGGTAGACCAAATGTCTTTTTGATACAGCCTATTGTCCTTCTGTTTTTTTTGCTACTTGAAAACGTACGGGTTCAGAGAAACCGAAGGAGTTTAAATACCATATTTCTAGATCACTAACGGATGCGGCGGTAACAAGGTAATGACCATCTATTGAGACAGACCCATTAGGTATTTGACAACCATAGATGATAATGTTCAATTTGTTTGCTGACAGCCTCATGAATCATGTTTTGCACCACGACTCCAATGACGCTAGGTCTTGTCGTATATTTTATAGACACAGAAGTGGTTGCTGGGCTGGCGGAATGTATAAATAATTTTGATATCGTCAGCAAACAGAAAGGGTTTGCTATGTTTGATAACATCTCATGGGTCATTTATATACGTGAGGGAAAACAGCGGTCCCAGAATGCTTCCTTGAGTCACCCCACTAGTCACAGATTTTGGCGTCGAACAGTGCTCTCCCATTTTGACAGTTTAAGTTCGACCTTCAAGATATGACAAAGTCCAGCTGTACAAGGGTTCTTGTTTGCCAGGGGATGCCATCCTGGTTAGCAAGCGCTCATAGAACACACAATCGAGGGCCTTCTGCACGTCTAGGAATGTACTAATTGCCGCATTCTCAGCGTCGGCAAACATCGATATATGGTTCAAGAATTCCAGCTGAAATATGATGCCAGAGTGCTTACTGAGAAAACCGTGCTGCAAAGGGTTTATAAGGCTTTGTGACCTCAAGAATTCAACAACGGAGGCTTTCATTATTGTTTCAAACATTCTTGGGCTGACTAATATGTGGTTTATTGAGCGGAAGTTGTCAACTTTCTGCCTTGGACTACTTATGTAGCGAGGCATTACGGCCGACATTTTCCACTGGGGAGGGAAGGTGCTGGTTAAAGGTGGCAATGTGAACAAATTAAGTAAATGGATGGGTACATCCTCACTTCCTTGCTTGATAGCGACTTGTTCAATACCATCAGGTCCAGGATGGATTGTCGATATAATAGTAAGCAACTGTGATTGGATACAAACAGCAACAATCGAAACATTGCACAGAACCTTGGTTGTTTTCACCCGAGAAATATGTAATATTGTATTTTCCACGCTAAACGCACGTAGCGGTTATAGCAGATGACATTCTTTTATAGTCGCATTCACATGTACACTTTTAAAGATCTTAGTTTTTCACCTAATTTTACTTTAATCAAGCAATCCATTTTGTAATATCCGTCCCTGGACTACAATCACAACTCGCTGCGATCCCCACTAGTTTTACGTGCTTTCTATGTACACTCGATTTCCCAAGGTCGATATAAATACATGAAGGTCAACGAACTGAGTCCTTGTTTTTCATTGTCGGTCGGTTTCCCATAGTGACCACAGACTGGGTATCAGTCTGTTGGACCAGTTCCAACATGCAGCAACAAAATGTGGGTTGAAAAGTTCGTATATTTCAACACGATCATCCACAACCGTTTCATTTTTGAGAGTTATATCTTTTATATACGGGTCCCTCGTGGAATATCATCGTCCCACCATTTGCATTGATTTCATGCCCCTCTACTCACTACCAAGCACGAGCTCTTTTTCGTTTGCGCAACGCAGTTGTGTTTTATGTTCTACATATTCAAACATACCGGTCTTGCATTACTAGGGAGAAATTCAGCGTTCTTTTGTGCATCCACTTGAGTGATTTAGGTTCGTCAGTCTCTTTTGCTCTAAGGATTCTACCAAGTACATACGAATCAACGGGCTTTGATTTCATGGGGGCCGGAATATCAATAGAAAAGTGAAACGTTTTATACTTTCCTCCGTTGCTACTTTTTAGTCTGAGGTAAGAAAGAACTTATTCCAATTTAAGGATCTTAGTAAGGAGAAGAAGGTACTCCAACCGATGTATTTGACCGGACGGTAGAATACAGTTATCGGCTTGATAACTGAAGTCAAACTTACACCTGACGATATTATAGTAATTTCCTGGAAATTGTTCCAGAACGGATATCCCTACAGACGAGATACTTGTGGTGTGTATGAGATCCAAAATATGTCCCCGCCTGGTGGGCGCTAAAACATGTTGGTTCCGTCCATTCAGTTGAATGCATGAAAGGAATGCAGCTTGCTTTGCAGGAGCTGTGAGTGAGGTCCAGGAGATATCTGCCATGTTGAAGTCACCACCGACTGTATTGTGTTAGCAAGGCGTGTTTGGTACATGACTCATCTCTTCTACAAGTCGCTGCTAGCAGCATTGGGCGATCGGCAAATACATTCAATAAGTAGGTCGCGAGAACTATACAGACCATTAATCACAACGAGTCCCCGATTTTATTAAGACTGGGTTCGTCGAGTGTAACTGCGGAACATTCCTCTTTTAGTTAAATGATGCATCCACCGCCTTGTCCCTTGAGGCGATCCTTGCGAAATATATTATATCCTATGAAGCTTATTTGAGTGTCTGGATTATCAGTAAAGCACCATGTCTCAGTGACGTTATTAGTATGGGGATTAGACAAAAAGATAAAAGATCTAATGATGTGCATCATACATGTTAATTATCTTACGTTTATGAGTAATAAATTACCGGAATTCTTTCTGTCAGACACAACATTTACGCTGCTGAAGAACTGCATGACAGATGGGGAAGTGGGTTGCAAAATATCATATCGAAAGTTCCAGTCTAGGGGATGATCAATTTTCCACCAGTGTTCGAGTGGATGTCGCAAAGATTTGACTCCATGACAGAAAGTGCTGGAACATTGTCATTATGGTGGGATGACTGGAGGGACGTGAGGGATGGGTCCAAGTGGGGGTTGATGATATGCCAAAGGGGCATTAAAAAGGACCGGGTTGGCGGACGTTTGTTTGAGTTATATAATCAGGTGGTGATGTACATGAAGGGGTGCATACGTTAAGAGGTTGGTCAGTAGTAGTGTATTGGAACAGATGTCTAGACCACAATAATTCTGGATACAAAAATAACGAATGAAGTCAAGGACTGGACTCACCAAAGATTGGCAGTGCTTGTGAGGCATCCAATGATGCTGGAATGTATTCGGATTGTTCCAAGCGTAGCTGAGGATGAAAAGTAACCGAGCTGAGAGTTAATCCAATAAATAGGATGTTTTAAACTGGGTAGCAACCACCGGCGTTGTAGGAAGAATCAGTAAGCGCGTATAGCAGAGTTTTTCCAAAAATGTGTTGTGTTGTTGTTTTCACTCAACTCAAACAAAAATGCACAATGTGGTTTGATGTGGCAGTTACGCAATTTTAGCAAAATGAAGAACAAAAAAATGAAAACTCCACAGTGGCATTCATGTTTCTGTCAGAAGAATAGTGTATTATGGAGCTGTTGGGTAATCTATGGAGAGTGTGATACCTACCATTGTTGTGGATTGGCTTAAAAGCAATAGACGACCAAATGTTCATTTTCATCTTCGAAGCACTGGCTCCCAGAATGTGATTCCTAGAACCAGATTTGTTGCGTTTAGGAAATATCGTCAATTTACCCTTGGGTTGCAAATCTAAAAAATTGTTTTCTGTGAGCACCGTACAAGTCTTACTGCTGGATTGGAGACCTATTGAGGGGCTTTAGTCCTGCGGTTGCTATGTGCAGTCACTCAAGGTAATGGAGAGAAATGCCCATAGTAAGTAGGAGATGGATTTGCTCGTCCAAATTCGTGTTTGTTCTCCAAATTTGGGGTACTTCCCACAACACTCCGGAGAACTTTGGGCGCCTTAGATCTATGATTCATTCCAGTCAGCGCCTCGGACGAGGGAGGAAATCGTCGATGATTAGCGGATGTAGTTTTAGCGCTAACTGCGTGTTTCACCAGAGAAACTTGACCGCGCCTAGCGTCAAGGTAGCTGTACATGGTTTCTTTTTCAATATCTTACTGGACGGACAACGTAGCGGTGTTGCCTATTATAACTTTTGTTACAACGGTGTTGCCAGTTACAACAACGGAGCAGTCTAGATCAACAGTCGAGTGAATGAGGTTGCTGATTTTGTTATTTGGTTCGCAATATTCCCCCTTGGAGTGGTTTATTGTCACCAAACACTTTTATCGACTTGAAACTCACCGTACGCATAACTTGGCCCTGTTTCTTGACGAATTTATTGTACCAATTGATGCAAGTTCTCTTGTGTACTGTAGTAACAGTGGAAAACAATTTTTGTGTACATTTTGTGAAATCTTAGGCAATGACACTCCTGGACTTCGATACTGCTAACCTCGAGTAAAACTCTTTTCACGGTCACCAAAGGTATTCTGCAAGGGACGTTAATTACAACCGGTTTACTTGCACAGTGTAACCGTTTGCGCCGTTCCGTAGATATTTTACCAGTAAACGTCCCAGCAGCTACGAGATCTTCATGGCTAGAAGTAGTAGTCTTAAGGTGGGTGTTACATGGAACATTTAGAATGCCAACTATTGGATTCAGCCGGTGCAAGATGTTATAATAATAATAATAATATATATATTTCTCAGCGCAGTTGTGAAAAGCACGATTGGGGGTGCGCGATCATGACAGATATTTACATGCGGTACAAAGCAACACATGGATATAACAATACAAACATGAAAACTGGTGACAAATGAAAACGTGATTAGAGGGAAAATAGCCACATTTCACAATGTCCGATTTACACGTAAGAGAAAACATCGTTAGTCTGTTCCACAGTTTTAGTCCAAAAAATGAGATGTTAAGCTAATTTATCTTTTACAAGGTTAAGCAAAGACGACGTTTCAAATATTTCAAGGTCAACTTTGAGAATACGTGGAAATGTATCTTCGAAAGGTTTCGACGTTATCTGACGAAACCTCGAGCGGAAAATGTTGAAATAGTTCAGTTTGGACGATGGAGGACGGGAAATTCCAAAATCCAACGAAGAAATGAGCAGACATCAGTGCGGGACCGCGGTGACCGC